>JAAVUA010000174.1:0-120433 GCA_014898875.1 Fusarium miscanthi
GGAAATATCGCGGGGAGCAGTTGGGGTCGGGTGACGGAGTAACACGCGTCTAATAGGCGAAAGTTAGTGATTGACAATATTACCAGGCCTGAAGATGAGCAACGCACTTGGGGGGGGAGAGCGGTCGGGGGGGGGGGAAGGTCAAGCTCCGAGACATTGAAGGGCTGGCTAAGGAGATCAGTTGGATAGAGCTGGTTCAGAACAGCAGGGCGTGGAGGCTGAGCGGCCTGAGGTTGTTGAGCCTGGCCACCAATGTTCATGTTGCCGACGCCTTGAGTAATGCCGCCAACTCCTGGCGCGGGCTGCTGAGCACCGGGTGCTGGGTATCCTTGATCGGGAGCTTGGTAACCATATTGAGGAGCCTGAGGAGCAGCGGGCTGCTGTGCGCCGTATCCCTGGGGATATTGGTATCCTTGAGGGGCACCGGCTTGAGGCTCGGCCTGATAACCTCCATAACCTGGCTGAGCGGGAGGGGCACCGAATTGCTGAGGAGGTCCGCCGGTCTGAGCACCGGCGACGGCGTTGGCACCGGTACCGACCTCGAAAGCCTGAGCCGCATATCCTCGCTTCTTCTTCTTGTGGCCTTGATCGTGGGGCTGTTGCTGTTGGGCGGCGGCAGGGTCCTCATAAGCTTGTTGAGGTTGCTGTTCTTGGCCAGCATATTGATCGTATTGCTGGGCTGCATAGCCGCCGAAGCCATCACCAGGAGGGGGCATCGACATGGTTGAAGTGTGAAGGGAGCAGTGTCGCACCCGAGGTTGAGGTAAGGTAAGGTATATATGTATATGTAAACGGTGTCGGTCAATCGGTCGAGAAACGGTTCAAAAGGCGCCGCAGAGGAACAGGCGTTTCAGCAGTTAGCAGAAAATGGGAGAGTAAAAGGCGACTCCCGATCCGAAGCTCCCAGTCGACGAGATCTGTATGTTGGACTGGGATGGAGGATGATAAATGGAGGTGGATGTTTGGTGGTTGATGAGCTCAGAGCTGTTAGGTAGCGTAGCCTGTGTCTGTCTGCATGTCTGGCCTCTTCGCATTGGTCACCGCCACAGCGACAAAGCCAAGAATCCTGTAGTGCCAAAGGAGGGGGCTACCTATCTCATGGTTGCCTGAGCCACGCTATCAGATGCCAGAGACTGCGAGAAGAGGACAACGATATCACTAGATAACCTCTCGTGTTGATATGAGTCAATCCAGAAGAGCAATCCATTAGATTTTGCAAATGTGTCCATACTCATCGATATTACAAGCAAGCTTGGAGCTTGGAGCTACCGTGGCGTCAAAGCTTCACTGGAACCTAGCTCTGGTGAGAATGCACAGCCACATCCCTTCACCAGATCATGTACTGGTATAATTCAAGAACCGTGACAGTCATGAGAATAGGTAGCTTATTTCCTAAAAATTACACTCCTGTGCCTAAACAGAGCGTGTCTTCTATCTTAATAATTGAGGTAATTTTCCTTATTCTCGATATGGATATCGATAGCCTTCAACTTGTCGCCCTATAGTATGTAAGTCTCATCAATGGTGGCAGATACTGGGTTGCCAGCGTCTAAGTTAGAGCGATAGTTATGCTTTAGGCTTGTATAACTTGATGAAGCTCATCCTTGATTGTTTTTTTTTTTTCGAGTCATGTTGACTCTTGGTTCTGATTCATATCTCAATCGCCAACGTCTGTTGCCCCAGGAACTCTGTCTCAGGCCAAATGAATACACAAAAGCGCACGTCGTCCAAAGGGTATTCTAAAGATTACTCCTGGAACCCTGGTGATTTCTTTACTAACTTCCATGATATCGTGGGCCACTGGGAATGAAAATCCAGTGTTGGCCTACACGAAACAACTCATGCACATCTGGGCAACGATAAGATATATTCACCAAGAGAATCCTATAAGTAGATTAGGAAGACATCTAAGCTGAGAAACGTTCCATGCAGTTTTCTTGGTCAATTTGCTATTATGTGGTAAACTTGACTATATGTTGATAGATTCGAGCTTCTCGCTGTGGTGTAAGTGGTGTAAGTGGTTAAATTTGTGAAAGGAAGCGGTATAGAATCATAAGACCTAGGTAGAACTAGTGATAGATAGCACAAAGATGTAAATGCTACACTCATAGCGTTATTTACATGATGTTAAACCGCATGAGTAGGAAAATAGTTGACAGTCCTTCCTCGTCTCTAGCCAAGGCAGCTGACTGATGAGGGCTGGCCACAACACAATGAATGTCGCTAGTCCATATGCTTCTATCAAGCCCTATAGCTATCGAAATATCCGTCTCCTCTCTTTATCATCGAGAAACTAGGCAGGTGTGTGTATGTCACACAGAGCCGTAAAACAATCGCTCTTCAAAATGTTACACAGATGTCAGCGTTGCAGTTTGTTGTTCCCTACTCTTAGGACAGCGTCTCTCTCGCCTTGTCAACAGGATGTCTTTGGGCCATCAAATCACAAAATTGTTTGGCAGGTAAAAAGAAAACTCAGAGTGATGTTCATGTGTTTGTACTCTGGTAAGTGGCCAGATGACGAGAGGAGCCAACGGCTATGTCAAGCATGAGGCAATGTACCCCTACAGTGTGACAAGAGTTTACATGTTTCATTCCCATTGAAACAGTCAGAAGCTTGGTGATCAATGTGCCAAGCTCTCATGCTTTCCATAGACCTGGGATTTTACCCTGTAAAATCTTGGTCTTGACTGCATGTATGTCAACACATAGGCTTTCAGCCACTCTTGTCACCATCTGAATTCCATATGATTGTATGCTCTCTCTATCCGTATATGGATAGAATAGCACACGCAGTCATTCAGAGTGTCAGACAAAAACATCATGATTGCTTCTTCAAGCCTCACACAAACCCCCTGCATCACCACACCAACATAGGCTGTTCTCGATTCACCACAGGGGGAAATAAGTCAGCCGCCACAAAAGCTTGACTCCCTCAGGCCATGGACAATTAAAGTCTAACAGGCAAGTCTAGGCAATCTGTGAGTTTTTGTAGGGCAAGGCATTGCCCAATCCGTATTCTGTGTGGTTTATTTTTGCACTGCCACTACATGGATCGCATGGACGGCAGCGGCCCGGGATAGCTTCTTGGCATTCTCAGGTATAGGAACATGTTCAAGAACACGATCTTGCACTGAATCGAAGCAGCTTGAAATGGAGAAGCGTTTGTTTCCATCTCACAGACTACCAACCGTCACTGCTTACGACAAGGCCCCCTCCATGTTCCAGTAGCATTCCCACTAACATCAGCCAAAGTTACAGGAGGGCAGCCCCTCAGACAAGACCTGGACCCTTTTTTTTCGATGCCAAACAATCCAATTGGCGATCCCCGTACCCAAGTTCCATCAACGGGCGGGTTTTCGCGAATACCTTAGTTCGAGGGCGAGCTAGTCCAGGTACTCACTTGACTTTCCATTGCTTCCATTACTCACATGCATCCTAAAGTGGTACTTTATCCCCCATCCTTCAGCTCTTGGTCCCCTCAATTCTGTGCGCAGCCCCCTTTCGGCTGCCTCTCTCGCTCTCTCTGTTTCTTCTCTCCCTCTTCATACTCTATTCTTCTTCACATCTTCAGCTGCGTTGATCGCATTCATCACTTCTCTTCTCCATCTCAGCGCATTTTTCCTCATTATTGCCAATCGCCGCCGTTTTCGCATTGCACGTGTCGCAAGCAAACATGGCCAAACAACCTTCAGCTCTCAGGTACAGCTGCGCCGCCAGCTTTCAATCCAAAGGCAGTATCTAATTGACTCTTACAGCCAGGTCCTTCCTCTCATCATCGTCTTCGCTCTGCTCAGCGTAGGCGGTTGGGTCGGCTACCAAGTCTACATCAGCGTCGCCAAGATGTCCGATGCTGCGTCCGAGCGCATGGGCAAGAAGAACGTTGTTTTCACAAAGGATGGTGTCAAGGTTGGCGTCAAACAAATCAAGAACGAGAACTATGTCGATGCGACGCAGAGCTGGTTCGTCAAGGCGTGGAATCTAGGCACGACATCAGATGCTAGTCAGAGGTGCGTACATCGTGGCATCTTTTCTCGTGAAAAAGTGAATAGGTTCTGACAATTGTCTACAGCAAGAAACGAAAGTAAACTCGATCGCCACTCCGTCACGAATTTTCTATCTTGGTTCGAATATGCTAGGGGCATGGGTAGCACACACGCAGACATCCATAGGACCATTCAACGGACTTCTTTCACTGGGAAAGTTTCTCTAAACTTGATTCATATTACGCCAAATATCCGGTTGCAAAATTGCTTTATAATATAACACATTGCACTTGAAAACGTTTCTGTGATTGTAACCTTCCCAACCATGACAACCCATGAAACTAACTATCTATTGATATCCACTCGTCTAACATGAGGTATCCAAAGGAGCACCGACCGAACCCCTACACTTTCGTTTCGAGTATCGGATCTGCAAGTACACAATCGAGCTTGGATCAAACAAATTCATGCTAATTTTTGAACGCCTGGTATCCAATCCAATAATGGCATGTCCAATGCCAACTTATAGACAAAAAGTCGACCACGGTTATTCAGGACCAGCCATGCCTCTATTTGATAGGTTATCCAGAACCTTTGTAACGTCTATATGGCATATTTGGAGATGAGACATTTTCAAATCCTTCAGAGTTATATCTTCGATATCCCATAATCAACTCTGAAATTGCAACAGGCCGTCGGCTACCCTCTCGTTATTTGGCAAGGACCCCCTGGCTTTACTCAGCAACTCAGTTTTCTGTTTCTCGGCTCTCTCCTTCTGCATAGCCTCATGCTGTTGAATTGGGTTCAGAGAAAATCCTGCCATGGCTGGTGCCGTCTTGGACGATAAGAGCTTTTCAAAGTTGTAGGAGGCAGGGTACGGGTTAGCCATCAAGCCATCCCTGCGGATGAGCATTGACGGAACACGAACATTGAGCTGTGGAGAAGTGTCAGTTGACCCTGAAGTTGATACCAGAAAAAGCAACAAATGTGGGGATAGATGAATGCTGAAAAAGGAAAAGAAGACGAACAAAGGAAGAAAAAGGTAAATCTCAAGCCGAGGCAAATAGCTCCAGGGATTCAGAGAGTGTACTCACTTGTTTAAGCACATTGGCGTACCTAACACCAAGATGATTGCCAATGAACTCAAGTCGACCTTTGACCCATGCTCTCTGTGCATCAGTTGTATAATCCTGACCCTGGACACAAGTCAGGGGCCAAGTCAGGAAGTATCCCGGCAGACCTTTCAGGGCATCTTCCTCTCCACAGCCAAACGCGGACAGGTTAGCACGCTCAAGCAGCTCCCTGCGACTCGAAAACCAGCCTAGCTGGTAGGGTACCGAGGAAATGATGTCCGTGATGGTATCAACACACGTTCTCGCAGCTGTTGCGTATTCGGGGGTTGTTCGATAGTCGACCGGGGCACAAACCCATGCAGCACAGCGGACAATCAGTGATGCGAGAATGATGCGAGAGCAACGCATCAAGTTCCATACGCTGACAACCCAGAGATCCTGATATGCATCTATTCGCCCTGGGAAAACCTCGGCCATGCCGTAGTTTCCACTGGGAACATTGTCCTCCCAAGCCACAGCTTTGTAATGGAAGTACTCAGGCAACTGGTTCGCCCAGGCCACATGCTGCTGATCGAGAGTCTGACATCGACGAATGATATCCAGAAGTAGCTCAATGTTCTCGGGGCTACGGGCGAGGGATGCCATCAAGCGATTGGACTCAGCCCTGAGCTCTGCTGTACGGATGTTAAGTCGCTGACATTCAGCTCCGTACTGATTCTTGTAGCTGTCCGTAATCCACCATTCCACTCCCATAGCCGGGGGTGTGCCTGTGGTCAAAGTGTGAATGATCTAGTCGCTCGTTAGATAGTGGTCAGCTGAGGAATGAATAAAAAGAGCGTACCATTTGCGTTCTTGTGGCTACAAAAAGAGCCAGCCCTGTTTTTGTTCGCATCTGCTTCCTATCTCTCGACTTGACTAGTTGGATAGCTCCTTCAATATGAGATCCCCAAGCGAGCATTCCCAATTGCTTTGCGGTGATGTTCTCAAAAAGTCCCAAAAGCAGCACAGCTGCCAGAGTTGAGTCCTCCTTGGACAAAACGGGATCCTTCAGAGCGCTGAAGGTGGCAGAAAGTGCTTTCGTATAACATCCTAAAGCTTTGTTCTCAAAATTGCAACCAGAACCGACACGGTTCCCCAGAGACGCCATCGCACATGCATCAAACGCTAGCTTGAAATGGGACGCTTGCTTCTCGCTTCTAAGGAGAGGCACAACGAACTCCATCCATCCCCGCGTGTTATCGTGAGAAGGTAGTAGAACGAAGTTCGAAAGAAAGTGACATGTTGCCTGCTGGTCAATCGGAAGTTGGAGAGTCGATATGATAGACTGATCAGGTGTTGGTTTGTGAATAGCTACAGCCTTTGAAGGTTTACTCTGCTTCAACGCCGTGGCTTTCTTGCTGGCCTTGCGAGCTCTTCGTTCAGTTGCCTGCGTCTCATTGCGGAAGACGAGATCGAATTCATCTTTGTAGCCAGGACATTGTCGCCTGGATTTGGCGCATTGGTTGCAGGTTGGTTTCGTTTCATCACACTATGACTGTGAGCTGGTGCGGCTAAAGGGCCCCAGGGCAACTCTGCTCAAGAAAAGCCATGCAGCAGTAAAGTAGCAACACACCTTGATTCTTCGGGCTCTGCACATCTGGCAACCCCTA
The DNA here is from genome assembly GCA_014898875.1 of Fusarium miscanthi. Lineage (NCBI taxonomy): Eukaryota > Fungi > Ascomycota > Sordariomycetes > Hypocreales > Nectriaceae > Fusarium > Fusarium miscanthi. The sequence continues at coordinate 6,706 of JAAVUA010000174.1, forward strand.
GAGGGCTTGCCGCAGTAGACCATGATTGACCGTGTTTCTTGATGAGTCCCAAGTCCGACGATTCGACCACGATGTTATGTCAAGATTCCCAGCAGGGGATGTTGACAGAAGTGGAAAGAAGATGGGGGAGAATTATTGTCCAACGGCCTCCTGGGAGGACAGAGTAAACGAGGACCGCGGGATAGGGCGTACGAAGACGCGAGGTTGCATATGGAGATGAAAGAGAGCGAGAGTCGTAGCTGGTTACTTAATGTGACAGATCCAATGCGAACGGTTCAGTCTTTAGGAGGAGTGAATGAAAGTCTAGTAGATGGCGATGCTCTGCTTCGAGATGGTCAACACCTAGGAAGTTTGAGACAACCGAACAACCAAAAGAGTGCAAGAGTGCAGTTCTCAGAGATGAAGGATCAATTTAATGAAAACACTGACTAGCTGGTGGCAAAGATTCGGAGCTGTCGGTGGTTCTGGTGTCAGAGAGTTCGTCTTGATATGTACGTGTATATGCCAGGGTATGACAGGGGACGATGATGGCTGACGGGGAAGAAGAAGCAACAAGAGGGAGGACCCAGGCAAAGAAAGAGAGAGAGAAAAAAGAGGCAAAGGTGTCCGAGAAGTCGTATCCGAGACGAGTGAGGACGATGGATATGTTTGCTTCGCCTTACACAGCGGGGGGCTAAAGAGACGACAGCAGGCTGGCGGTGGAACGTCGACGACAAGATGGAGGGGAGGACAAGGGGGTCAACGTGATGACAAGCGATGAGACAGCCCGAGTTTGCAAGCTTGGGTCAGGTTGTCAATGCGAGTGCGTGACAAACGAGGTGATAAGTGACAGATGACGATAGTACAGTACAGTACAGTACAGTAGATGCGGCCAGATAACGGAAGAATTGCTTGTTTAGCGACGCTGTTGGAGGAGAGAAAGCATCCAATGGCAAGAAAAAGGATCCTGACAAAATTGGCTGGATGCAATGCAAGGCAAGGCAAGGCAATGCAATGCGACGACGCGATGCACGAGGATGGATCGTCAAGGCCCCGCTTGAACTGTCTGTCAGTAGCAAACAATAACGGCATTTGCCGTTGTAAGCGTGTAAACCGGATGCCAGATCTGGTCAAATAAGGCCAATTGACTGAATGTCTTGTCGATCAAAGTCAAAGTTGAGAGAGAGTTGAGTCGTGGAGTAAGAGTTTTGGAGCCAAACGTTTTAGAATGGAGCGGGAAGACGGGATGCCGTACCTGATGTGCACTTGCTTCACTTCACTTCCCCTAGGCACTGTAACTTAGTGGCCTCTGCTAATGAATCTAAAGGGCTACGGCCAATTGAGTTATGGCGGGGACCGAGACCACGAACCCGCTTCCACTGATGTGAGGTGCTCTGTCTTTCCATGTGGGCTTGAGTTGGAGGCTTGAGCGGGGCTTATTACAGGGGAAGCTTAAGAACCCTGTAACCTGAATTGGTTTGGTGGGTAGGTGGGTGGGTGGGTGAGATTCTAGACGGACCCGGCGAGAAGAGATCAAGAAAGATGAACCTCGGCACGTCAGTGTAGCATTGACGCACACTCAATTAGTTCAGAACTGGTCGCACTTTTTAATATAAAATGTGTGTATTAACTGCCGTCCAAGATTATAGTCCAAGATGTTGGGCCGAGGTTCATGGGTAATATACTCACTACAGTTGAGGAGGGCAGTCAATCAACAGTCTGGCAAAAAGACCCAATGATAGTGATGAACACAATGTAGAACATAGGTAGGTAGGTACCTAGTGGAAATAGCGGGCATACATCAGCATGCCTTCCTGTCACCGCTAGTGACCTTACATACAAACTGCCCGCCGCCCCGGGAGGGGAAGAACCTAACCAACATGAACTAAGAATCAAGACCCAACATCCATTGCCAGGATCATCATGCAGATACAATCTGGTCATCTATAGAACGGGCAGATATAGGGCATCATCCAATGAGATGAGATCGACGAGGGTCGGCATTTGTGACAGTCACGCTATTCGATGGATTATTCGAATACCCTTGATGATAAACTCGACCGACGTCCTGATCACGGGACCTTTCTGTTGATGCCCGCAGTCAGGGATGCTTTACGTGCTGTCAATCCTGTCATTGTTAAGCGGGCGGCACAGTCGTATCGGATGATCCAGATTATCTTGGGGGTTTTGTCAATGTCAATGTGGGATATCCTCGCTTGAATCTTGATGATCTCTAGGGTTCCTATAACTGTGGCATATATACATACATATATATAAGCGTTTCAGTGCCATTACTATCAAGGAACATCCCGGTTATCCGCGGCATCAATGAGATAGTGATCGATCTGCCTCGTGGACAGAACGCCACGCAAAAGCAAATACATTCACAATTGGTAAGGCTGGCACACAGACGGTTCTGACTCTTGAAGGCTCCAGAAAACGGACATAACATAACTAACAACAATGCTTTGAGTGCCACAAATCGAACGATGGGTTCATTGCCGCTTCTGGTAATAGCGGCTAACGTTAGCCCATGTGGGATGTCTCGGCCATCAACGCCTCATCGCTGTTAAAGGTTTCACATATCCAGCTCTTCGTGATCCATCTTCTCAATCTGAGACATAACAAAGCTGTTATTAGACTTGGCTGAGTTGATGAGCCACCTCAAAACATGTTTTCTGTAGCAAGAAGCCGAGGCATCTCTGTTACCAAGGTCTCCCTTGTAAGGCTGCATCAACCTCAAACCAACACGTTCAGCCTCCATTCCTTCACATCTGCGATGGGTGGGCCACGCGACAATAATGAGGCTTCGTGCCTCGGTCTTAGACATAGACGGGTGTCTGCGTTTGGCCGATGCTCATCTCTTTTGGATGGCCTCAATGCGCATTCCGGATCGCTGAATTCTCTGCCGTTTCAGCCCTAGAAGTCTCCAAGCCTGAGTTTTCCACCAACAACTTCTTGTCAAAGCTTCACAAAACACGCCTCCCATCTCATTTGGAACAATCTCGTATCTCGCGCTCCGGGCTTCACATTTGCGCGAGCTCTGAATTGCCCCATCACTGAAGGCCTCATAAACCACGTTCCTCGTGCTGATTGAGAGGCAGAAGCCTGTGACGTTCAAAGAAGTACCAGTGTTCGTTTATTCTTAGAATATAATGATAGGCCATTACCAGTGTATTGTGCCTGTATTGTCAGTGTTCTGCTGCACATACTGGATACACTCCAGCCAGTTACATCTCAGCAGGCGTTTCTTGTATAACTCTTTAATATCTTCTTAACCATAAGTAAATAGTTCAAGCCACGGGGTACTCTTAAGAGCTTCAATCTATCCAGATCAGCTTTAACGGCTTCTGCACAAGACAATACCAGAATAAATGGATATTTCCGTCAAGCAGCCCGGGCTTCACCGGCACATCCTTCCCCACTTTCGGTGTGCCGACCGGCATCCCAATTCGGTCACCCTAGACCAGCACCGGCAAACGTGTATTATCTCATCAATGTCCAAGTCAACTACAGGGCGTACTCTCCCTATAAATAACCATTAAAATACTGTCGTTTGAATACGATAAACAAGCATCATTCAGTCATTATCATCATCATCATCATCATCAAGAAAACCCCTTCACCTTCACCTTCAAAATGAGCAAGATCTCCGACTTTGACCTCCTCTCCTTCGACGTCTACGGCACTCTCATTGACTGGGAGACTGGCGTTCTGAATGGTCTTGAGCCTCTTCTCCAGTCCAACAATGTGGAAATCCCTCGAGAAGATCTCTTGAAGATCTACCATGAGGCTGAGATCGCTCAACAGGAAAAGACTCCTGACATGAAGTATTCTGAGCTTCTAGCTACCGTCCACCCTCATGTCGCAGAGCGTCTCGGCTTCTCTAAGCCTACATCTGAACAAAACAAGGCCTTTGGCGATTCAATTGGATCATGGCCTGCATTCCCTGATACTGTTGATGCTCTTCGTCGTCTCGGCAAACACTACAAGCTCGTTGTTCTGTCCAATGTCGACCGAGAGTCCTTCTCCGGCAGCAATGCAGGTCCTCTTCAGGGCATTCCCTTCGACCTGATTATCACTGCACAAGACGTTGAAAGCTACAAACCTAACCTGAACAACTTTAAGTATATGTTGCGGGAAGTGGAGGCTAAGTTTGGTATTCCCAAGGAAAAGGTGCTGCAGACTGCGCAGAGCCAGTTTCATGATCACCAGCCCGCGAAGCAGATGGGCATCAAATCAAGCTGGATCGAGAGACCTGGAGCCAGTATGGGTAACAGAGAGGATCCTGTATATGATTGGAAGTTTGCCACACTTGGGGATATGGCTGAGGCGTTGGAGAAGGAACTTGCTAGCAAGTAAATGAGTCTAAATCTGATATAAACCTTCCAATACAGATCGCTCGTGAAAGATTATTCAACTGTCAGCCTTTTCTTGTACTGGTCTGTGCACTATTCAGCTCAGAAACATTGAAGTGGTAATTTAGCAAAAGCCACTGACCCTTATCAATGTGACTCTTGGGGAGGTAGTAGCAGACTGGTGTACTGAGCCAGTCTCGAATGTCCAGCCAGAAGCCAGGATAGTTAGCGGCAACTAGGCTAAGTCAAATCCAAGTCTTTATACCTGGCAATGGCCTTGCTGCCGTGAGAGAACCCTGAACGATGTAATGCAGTAAAGTGGTAGTGTGAATGCTAAATGAAATTCAATATCGTAACTCGTAAGTCATATATCATTAAGCCACCGGTTGCTCAAACCCATGATCAAACCAATCTCCCAAATCTGGCAAAGAAATCACTTCCGTACGCGCAGGCAGAGAGAAACCAGTCTTGTAACCTCCCGCCATGCCAGAACACTGATACGTAGGCGAAGGGCCTCCAAAAACGTCCAGCATAGAGTTCTCCTGTCGAGGCAGCTGCAGCGACTCTCCAGGGACAACCTGCTGCATGGCAACCCAATTTCGAAACTGGAGATACCCGTCTTCGTCGAGCTTCCCAGTACTGTCTCGTCTCTTTGCGTGGTTCAGTCTGTCGAAAGCAATTTCCAGCCCTTCTACTGTCCGCTTCTCACCACTTGTCGAAAAGACACCGGTTGATATTTCTCGCAGTAATTCCATCCCTTTCTTGCAGGCATCCTTGCAGCAGCTGCTCCTGTCAGAGACACATTTTGCTACCAAAGCGAGAACAGCAGCGCAACAAGAGCTAAACTCAGTGTAAGAGGATTTTGAAAGACTGCTCTCATCGTGTAGAGTTTGACAAAGGTTAATAGTAGTGACGGCACTGTTGATACAGTCGCTGACTAGTTCGCTTCTTGGTTTCGTCCACTCTGCACTCGGCGTGTCCTTGGTGTTGATATTCAGCTCGTCCAGGATAAAAGATCGACCAATCAGGATATGAACCAAGTTATAAGTTAAGAATAGGTGTACGTTGGATCGGAATAGTGGTTTGCCAGGCGTCAGGTCTCGGCAAAAGGTGTCCTCGGAGAGACTTTGCCAGTAACTGCGAAGCCTCTCCTTGAGTTTTACGATGTTTTGAAATGCGTTGACTTTCTGCACTTTATCTTTGTTCTTTAATGCCATGCTATATCTCGTTAATCATTCAATTTCAAACAGGATTAGTTAGCATTGCTTACATTCCATCTCGAGCATCCTCCATGAAGATAGTCAGCTTGAGCATAGCCATGTTGTTTTGAAAAGTGTTGATTCTTTCCTTGGGCTGCAGCTCCTCAATGTCAATTGGTAGATTAGTATCAATATCTAGTCTTGAAATAGAAACAGGTCGTCCGTGTAAGATGCAAATTCGGCTGTTCTATGTTAGATCTTGTAAAAGGGTCTGCTGGGGCTCAACATACCGTTCGAGAGCATAAGCAGTCCACCAAACTCTTTTCCGCAGCTCTACTTCTCGAGGAGATAGATTCCGGACAGTATTCTGATGAAGATTGAATTGTGTTGCCACCCTGATAGCAATTCCGAAATAGGTACAAGACAGGCCAGCTGGGTCAATGGGAAGGACATATATGCCAAAAAGGAGAAAGGCCTGTACGCTTTCGATGGAGCCCATACCCATAATATCAGGGATCAAGTTTGTGGCCTTTCGGTAAAATGTCGATGCAATAGTATCATCCATGGTCTGACAGATATCGTGGGCGTCTCTCATGAGCTCTCGATTTGAGCCCCTGACCGAAGACTGACAAAGATGCGAGAATTGTGTTCCGAGCGCAAAGACCATCAACGCGACAGAGACCCAAGGGGCATCTTCGCTGCCCACACGTGTAGGGCAGGAGTAGAACTGGTCAAGGCGTTGTCGAAGTGTCTCCTCGTCGGTATAGAAATAGTTTGTTTGGGCGATCTCAAAGAATACTCGCAAGAGGGTCAGTGCAGAGGGAGCTGGTGGGAATAAAGACACAGCTTCAAGCACTGCTGCGTCTCGAGATAGAAGCTGAGAAGCATTTGCTTTGTCGCTAACTGCTGTGTCTGTCCCCGAGCCCTGAACGCCTTGTTAGACACTCCGGTTGACCTGTGGGACGGGACATCCTACCTCAAACTCAAAGTCGGTCAGCTCATCTTTGACCTTCTTTTGTACACGACGAGAAAACTCATGATGAGAGAACTCCATGTCTGCTGCCACCAAGTCAGCTTTGGCTATACCCCGGTTGAAGAAGAACAATACCTACCGGTTGATTCTGTACCTACACTCGCGCAATCCCTTCCATCATAACTCACATCATCATTCTCAACCTCAATCACATCTACCAAGTCCTCCTCTTCGTTATGTAGAGGCGATAGTTCTGCGATGACGTTCTCAAGCTTCCCCTTGCTAAAATATTCGAGCCCTGTGTAGTGTCTCACGATATGCTCCAGCGCCTGGATACGTTCCGCCTCAAAGTACGCAGAGACACCCTCAGGCGTCCCTTCCACCGCAGATGCTTTGACTGCTTGTGCTGCTGTGCGAGAGACTCGGCTTCTTCTGAACCTATCGCTGAACTGACAAGGCCTGCCAAAGTATTTGCATCTGTTGCAGGGCATGGAGCCGATACATTTCTCCTTGAGTCGGCGACAATCATCGCATCTACGTAAAACCAATCAGTTCACATATTTGGATTGAAAGAACACAAAGCAACACTCACGCTCTTGTCGTTCTTCTATATGTCTTCCGGGCAGGGGACGTTGGCCGGTACTCTATTGTATCCATATTCACTCAATCACGAGTAACAATTCCGACAGAGCCAAATGGAAAAAAGGAGCATCAATTCAGTCGCAAAAATATCTAGAGAAATCGTGGGAAGTTCCTGATTTTATGCCGGAACTTGATGTCCAAGAATGCGCCGGCTTAAGCTACGCAAGCTACGGCGGCCCGGTCCCGGAGAATGAACCGGCGCCGGCGACGGCCTCAAAACAGTACTGTCTTCATCTAAAGAGAGGCAGGGCACGTGAAAGCGATGAAAGCGCAAACCAGATTCTCCTCCTCGTTTTGCCACCTCAAAGTCAGCTCATTAATCTCCGGATCCTGTACGCCCCCCAAAGTAAGACACTGCCACCGCCGGTTATAAACCAACAAGCCTCATGCGCAAGGATGCCACCCTCTTCTCCAATCTAACGCGTGATTGACCTTGCAGCTTTATCGGATGCCTTCCCCGGTGAACCCCCATTGAAGTTTATCTCTCCAGAAAACAGCCGACGTCATACAAAAGTTGGTCTCTTGTTTAAAGGGGGGAAACATGTGCCGGGCTGGCTTTCAAGTCCCGGGCCGGCCCTGACACTACCAAGCCCTCTATAGTACTCACCGGTTTCCGGATTCATAGCTGAGCTACAAGAAATGTTTCGCAATGGACTGATTATTGCTGATTGTGGCTGTATATGCAATGCCATTGCGCATTATATGCGGCCGGCCTCATAAGTTGCAGGCGGAACCAATGCAACATGGCATGATTATGCGTCAGCCTCAATATGCAAGTCAAATAACTTCAAGTAAAACATGTCAATTCTCATCCTAGCCTGACCCATGCTCGCTCTAATACTCCTGATGATTCATTCCAATTCCTCAGTCCGGCCCTGTCTATAGTTCCCCTTACCGCCCATCTCTATTGTACCGCCCAGAAACTCGGCGATGAGAGCCATTGGCCTGGACCTGCAACTTCCATCCATTTTTCTTTTCCGCTAGCGGGTCTAACTCTGGTACTACTGTCCACTCTCATGTTGTAAGGTTGATTTCTAAAGGTATTGCTGCCTCTGAGGCAATGGTCTCTCCCTCATGAAATCTCTAACCCTCAAATAGGTTCGAGACGCCCTCCAGTGCATCTGGTGTAGCCCGGCGGGCCACATTCATACCTGATCGCGTCGAATCCTGCCCTGACTGCTGGTCGCTCATGAATTGCTGCGCCATCTTGCTTCGGTTCGTTCTCTTGCGATTGGAACCAAATCCACTGCTCTTGGGGAGTTTGCCCATCTCAGACACACTTACACCCTTGAGATCCTTGAGCAGATCCAAAACCAGAGCTCGCTGTTGGCGAGTATGCGCACCAGGCTTGGCCATGTACGTCGACAGCCGGTCCAGATCCGTCATGTTGACATTGGGCAGTGAGAGAAGTACGTCCCTAGGTGACGACGTGATGGGGCTGTAGTAGACAACAATTGTTGCAATCAGCGCGGCCAAGTCCTTCTGCAGTTCCACAAAGTAAGGCTCATGAAACGATGTGATGCAGGCTTTCAGTACATCGAGCGAGATATATTCCCGAATAGCCGAAGAGATTCCTGGCGGAATAGGAAACCTATCTGTCGCAAGATGTGCTTCCATTGGGCTTTGTAGCACAGACTTGGGCAAGTGGCCATCTACAAGATGGAACTCGGGAACCAACGATATGAATAATCGCAGAATCATGGTACAGCACCTGCTGTCACGCACCCGAATACCGTGGGTGCAAAAGACAAGCAGAGGCTCTACAACCTCCTGATGAGTGAGGCAGAACCTCCTAAGGCTAGGGTAGTCCTTGTCTTGATCAACTCCCGAACTGCTGTCTCCATTCTGAATCGGCCCATCTAAGGAGACTGTTAGTTCATTTGCTCTTGACAAACCTGGAACCTCTTGGAACTTACTAGGTTTGGTGGGATCGAGGAAGTCGGCCACCATCAATACCGCCGTGTAGGTCACTTGTCGAAGAATACTCTCTGCTTTCATCTCCTCCTTGAGACCGGCCTCGCCGTCTGCAGCCACCTCCTGCTGGCGCTGCATCTTTTCCCATTCCCCGTTAATCTTGGCATCCATCTGTTGGAAGCATGCCGCCAGTACCTGCGGAAGAAAATGCTCTCGGCAGTCAACAGGACAATCATCAACAAGATATCTAACCAGATTCAGCAAATTACTCTGCTGATGTGTGGACAGCCAAACTGAGTCTGAGAATAGGGCCTTGGAGAGAGGCGCGGAGAGTCCCTCGAACCCGTAAAACTGCCGTTCCAAGCGACTCATGCAATAGATGATAGCATAGGCTGTTTCGCGAACAAATCGAACCGATCCCCGGATAGTTGAGGCGAGGCCTTCCATCGTGTTCTTCTTGTCCATGACGCGAGCATAAAAATCATCTTTGCTGCCCTCGGAAATCCCGGCTTGCCAAAATCGATCGCTTAGAATCCGGTGAACAGTCGACAATGCTTCGCCTGGTAGTCCGATCCAATTATCAGGTTTATGCGACGCATGCGCATAAGTCAGGAACTTGAGCAGATCGGCTAAGATCTCTGGGAATCCGTCTTGCCATAGAGCGTACGAGGCCTTGAAAGCATCTGACGACTTATCAAGTCTCTCAACTGAGAAGGCCAGAAAGCTCTTGGTCGAACGAAGCGGAAGAAGCTTAAGCCGTTCCTCGAGTTCGGTCTGAAGAGCAAGCCCTTCAGCGTCGAGTTCCTGCGAGCCCCAATCCGCGATCTCATGTGCTCGGCGGCTGGCCATGTAGTTTTGAGCCTTGTCTAGTCCCAATAACTCACAGAAGCTAGCATACGACTCCAGAGAGTTGCGCACGGTCTCGGTCTGCCATTGGGCCTTTACAGGATCGATGAACTCACGTAGCTTCTGAATCTTGGCCTGAGCATCCACACTGGTGGCTCGGTGTCTGCGAAGTGGTTAGCGAGCTATTGCTGTGTATCGTCATTCGTCTACTGACATGATGATGAAAAGAAAGCTTTTGTAGGCAATGGAGCGCTTCTCATCAAGCGATCCAGACGACATCATTTCGTTGACTTTGCTCTCTATTTGGTCATACACACCCTGCGAGGTCATCAGAATGGGCCCCAAGACCAAAGTTCACATCAACTTACCAGCAGATGATCTGGCATCTCTGACGCCAATCGCTGCAACTCAATCATACTTTCACCCTGCAGGTCTTTAATAGCGTCGTTAAAAGCACGGTATTCTGGCTGGAGAGCTGGCCAGGTCATTAAAATATGTTCCAACACCTTCAACATGAATGTAGCGTTCTTATTGAGCGCGGTAGTAGAGAAGTAGACAAGCAGCTGAAGGGTTCGCTTCCGAATCATGGGATCCTCAAAACTCATTTCGAGCAGCTTGTTGCACCATGACTCCAGATTGGCTTCAATTTCTGGTCCCTGTTGTTGATGCTCTTGGGGTCGGTGCTTGCGCCATTTGGAGTACCCCTTTAGTGTGGCCTCAATGACTGTGAATTGAGCATCGACGCGCAGGACTGGCATGGAGTGCTTGAAATAGTTTTGCTTGTCTAGGGGAGGCTGGCCGTCATATAGATGCTGTAAAAGATCTTCTGTGCGGCCGAGAATGTGTTGAATCGCGTCAACTAACTTCAACTGGACAACAGCCTCAATGATCTGAGAGCTATATCGGCGATAGTTGCCCAAGAAAGCGTGTCGTTCAGGGACCGTATCTGTATCCTCCATGAGGTAGAGTAATGTTGCGTCTTGAGTATCCTCTGGGAGATTCTCGAATCGAACCAATCTCGAACTGCATGTCTCCAGCAGGGGTGGGATGAAGGCGGAAACAAGCTCGGTTGGGCCAATCAAGCGGTTACTGAGGAGCCGCGTCCATGTGACAAGTACAGGAATAGAGACCATCAGGCTCTGATGCTGCACAACTTGCACTATGAGCGCCAGGAAGTCTTCCTTGGCGGTGTCAGCAGGCAATTTTGCAAACTTCCTGTCAAAGTAGTCCCCGAGGCAAGACAACATCTACACAACAAGTTAGCATAGCCCTGAAACTATGCGCCATTCGACATACCTCTGATAGCTTCTTCAGTGTCTGGTACTTGTCTTCGTCAACGTCCTCAGGGTCAACTGCAGACCACTCGAAAAGTTGTTTGCATAGTTGTATTGACCCGATTCTGAACATGGGGCCAACTAGATCCCGAAATTCCTCGTCGTTGAAGTTAGTTCTGCAATACAGAGCATGGAGACCTTCTAATGCAGCCTGTGTTTTGGTCAGCGCAAGTCGTCCGTAGACTATTCGAATAAGCTACCTTTTGAATGGTGACTTGTGACGAAGCTAGCCCAGCACACATAACTTCAACACAGTGAGCCGAGGAAATAGCCTTTGGGATTGCCCAAGGCATGAGTGATAAGAACACAGATAGGCCCTTGTGTATGCACATCTTGACATCCTCGTTGTCCTTGGGTGCCTGGTTCAGACAGAAATCCAGAAACTGGGACAAACGGCTTAGCCAACCATCATCGCCATATCGCACCGGGGGACCAGGCTGACGGTTAGGGAAGGCCTCCACTAACACCGCGGTTGGAGTAAAGATCTCAACGCAAGCCTTACTCAACACACCTTCCCGCATGGCGACAACTGAGTCGTCCCCAGTGAAGACTTCATCAGAGAGATTCTCGAGGATAAACATTACGAGTTCCTTGTGCACCGGGGAATCGGCAATATCCCATAGTTGATAAAGCATAGAGTCCATGTCCATCCACTCAGCGCCCCAGCATCTCTTGGCGACCTCAACCCAGAGTTGGGCGGTCTTATTTCTGATATAAGCTGGGTCCTCCTTCGCGACGGCTTGTCCAAGGCTTAAAACCCATTGTCGCAGGGCATCCGTCTGTTCTAGGGTGTACGTTGACCATCGGTACCGGATCGCATGCTCTAGCAGAGAGAGGGCGTAGTGTCGAACAACGGGGGATTGAGCCTTGTCGGAGGCGAGGTTGTAGCCTTGCATAGGGGCTTCGTCGAATTCCTTGACCTCCTCGAGGAAATCCTGGGCTTGCCTACGGGCATCGTTGGACGAGTACGGGCTATGGACGACCTCAAGCGCCTGGTGGATTTTGGTGAGCACTTGAGATTCACCACCGGCGCCAGCGAGGGGCATTGAGCTCCCGTTGGCTGCCATGTTGGTACTTTCGTCTGGCGGATCAATACGCGAGCGATGGATGGCTGGCGAATGTAGGGTTCACGGAAAAGCAGAGCAGAGGCGAGCAGAGCACGGAAGCAAAAGCGCTTGTTCTACGCAAGCTTTGTAACGGAGATCTGGTCACGGAGAAATATCTAGGCCAGAGCCATGGGGAGAGGCAGAAAAGGGCGAATCGTCGTTGTCTGCTGTTTGGGGTTCACGGTTCGAGGGTTTCGTTTGCGACGGTGGGAGCAAGATGAAGGAGATAGCGAAGCAAGCAAGCGAAGAGCCGGAAGTGACTGGGGGGTTGGGATGGTTAGATGCAAAGAAGCAAAGGAAATTATTTTTCCAACAGAAGCGGTGAAGAAGAAGAAGAAGATAACCCGAGAAGAAAAGATTGGACACAGTATCAAGTTACTTTGGAGATGGTGAGAGTGAAAGCCAAAGTGAAAGTGGTGAGAGGGAAGTTAAGTGTTGGGCTAAAATTCAGAGCTCTCAGGCTGAAGAGAGCCGAGAATCATCAGTGAGCGAGCCTAGACCAGCTAGCTGAGTACAGCCAGCCATTGGTGGCGGGGCAGCCCCATTTGAAACAATTCACCTTGCACGCCTCATGCATGAATTTGGAACTGACAAAGAGCTATTAGGGCGATACAGTGACAGCTGAATAAGAAAAAGGAAATACGGCCATGAAATGCCAGTATTTCCCTCCGTATAATCTTGCCTTCAGGGGAGCCTGAAGCATCACAAAGAGAGCACCAGTATGTAATTCCTATCGACAATTGTCAGCTTATTCTTACCGTCCAATGTATCAAGCTCCGCATGCATGTCCACGGTGACACTTACAGCTGGCCCCAGTTGTTGTTAGGGTCCTTTGTTTCTATGTGATTTTACCTCCTGTATGACAGGGGCTGACCTTTGACCAAGCTGCAAGGCTGAAAAAAAAAAAGGAGATCGATAGGCTTTGACTCTAGCTCACGTCACTCCTATAGAGGGGTTCGGGATCATCAAGCCACTACCCAATTTCGTCTATTGCTTTGGTTGCTGTTATACATTTCTTGTCCCGAGATTTGAGCCGTTGAAACATGATTATCCAAGGCAGAAGTTTACTGACCGTACCGATAAGTGTATTGAGTCACAGGAAGGTACTCAGCTAAAGAAACCCGTGAGTTTATTTTGTAGACTGGTCTGAGCTGGTGCTGTTCCAAAAGTGATGAGAATGAGCTATACATAATTTTGTGGCATGGAACTGCGTGTACTTTTGCTCTGAGTCCTATTTATTGGCTGGCGCATACTGCCAGAGACAGAGCAGCTTATCATAGAAGCTAGTCGATACACACCGCACAACATCAGACGGCTCATTATCCCGAATGAAGTCACTTCCATAGTTCATGCTTCTGTGTTCTTCAAACATGGCCAGAATCTCGCAACTCCAGTCCTTGTCATTCTTGACCTCCAGATCCAAAAGTCTTGCGCCTGCATGCATGCATGAGGCGAGGATCCTCACTTTTATAGACTCTTTAGAATATTGTATTTTGACCAGATCCAATCGCCAGACACCTCCTCCTAGGTTTTGCTCAAGCACTAGCTTGACCTTTTTCATGCCATATGATTCGTGCAGGTCGTTTATAACGAAAACACGGAGATGGTCGTCATAGCTGCCTGTCACAACTACTCTGCCTGAATTCTTTGTGAGTGGGAAAAGTGGCAGAATTGCTGTGACCCCTGCATCATGTGCCCCCTTGATTGTTGCGGGCGAATATGGCTCTTCGCATGGAGAACCAGGCTCACTTGAATCCCAGATGCAGGACGTGTAGCGAAGCATGGAGTCATCTCCACCGCAATAAGCTGCGACTTCGGCCTTATCTTTAGCTGACCCTGAAGTTGCGGATGAGAATGCAAGGCACCAGGCCTCGAGGGAATTGGCAATACTGAGATCAGCGTAGTTCTGAGTGATGCGGTACTCTTCGTCCAAATGCAATATTCGAGCAGAGCCTGCCGAAGTTGTGAGGCCAATCAGATCTGGTACCTCAGGATGCCAGTTGCATTGCAGGAACAAGATATCTTCTGGAACATCATCACATCTGCTTGTTGATATATGCTGTAAAGGAGCTGAGGGGTTTGCCTTCGGGTCAAGCTTGAACACAGCCAGTGTCCCAGTGCTAGATACTACAGCCATAATATCCTCTCTACCTTTCTGAGGGTGAAACCGGAGATCTAGAATAGCTGAAGGCTGCGAAACTGTCTGAACTAGATGACTATGATGATACGCGTCAGCTACCAGTTGGGCCCCAGGAAAATGAACGTACAAGTCGTCACCAATGACATTGAAGACTAGCAAACTCCCATTGCGGCTTTGGGGTGTCTTAATCGCGGTTGCAGTATCAGCGCCATCGTCGTTGTCTGTCTCTTTTGGGGCGTCCTCATTTCTTTCGAGGTTGTAAGTTCCCACCACGAACAAGTTAGGATGCAGAGTACAGAACTGGATACAACTAGGAGGCAGATCCAAGGTTAAGGAAACCTTTGACGAAACGATTTTGGGGTCATCCATGGGTAACATTGGATATTGAAGTGATGTGCAGAATTTGACAAAGGCCAAAGCAAGCAATCAACAGAAAGCAAATGGAGTTCAAATGGTGGGGTCCGCCTCTATACCTAAGGTAGTTGTTATCCATTTGTAGGGTGAGACTTGAGATGTGCAATGATCGCCAAAATTCACAGTTGGCATCCCAAATACCAAAGAATTCTGCGAAGCCAGGTATTCAACTACCAGAGGCTTTACATACAGTTGTTGACTGTTTCCATGATCAACTTGAGGCGTAATCTACGTTGCAGGGTATAAGTTACAGGCCTCAAAGCTTAACTGCCGGACTAGCGCTATCAACGCGAACTTGCTTCTGCGACTCCATCCCCTCGATTCGTCTGGGGTGTTCATCTCCTTACGTCAACACGCGTATTTCTTCATTCACTTAACGGATAGGACGGCTGAGGCGGTGGTTTCGTTTCTTACGTTTGCAACAATTTCGCCTTTTATTTTCTGTTTGTTGCCCAGTTTGTGCTCTTGCTCACAAAACCAAGACGTTCCAGCGCCATTACTGATCAACACCAGGCTCTACTTTGTTCTGATTATATCCTCCTCAAGTTCAACCTAAAATCAACGATGGAATATTCTGATGATTCTGAATTCTACGGTACGCCCCACCATTGAATCAAACCCTCATTAGCTCACAGTTTTAGGGGATGATGATATGATCATGAACCTCAACAACCGCGTACAACGCTTTGATGTTCAGAGCTGGATGCTCGAGCAGCAGCAAAGCCCTGGAAGGCCTATTCCTAACAAGAGCATCGTTGCCGAAACATCGCATCTTCACAATCCCTATGCCGGGGTAAATTATGCGTGGCAGCTTACCGAGACCGTCGATCAGTTTCTCACACGTCTCCCACCCAGGACAACAGACATCACGGAGGATACGCCTTGGATCTTTATTTGCAATCCGTATATCCACCGTATTGAGAAGTCTGCGGGGCAGAACCAACTCAGTAAAGGGAATGAAGACGAGGCTCCCGAGGAAGAAGGCAGCAAGACTGCGCTTGTCATGGAGGGTGGCCTGGAGAGACTAGAACTTCTCTCCAAGTTCAAGGACGGACTGAAGAAAAGCAACAAGGTCCTTGCAACACAAGAGCGAGATATTCGAGATGAAATCAAGAAAGCCTCAGATGATATACTGCACCTGGCGCACGCTGCTAGAGTCCGCGCTGGCAAGGTTTGTATCTGGGTATGTCTCGCCAAAGCACGACTGACCCTTAACAGTGGATGTTATTCTGCACACCAGCAGAAGTAAACGAGGTGTGGGAGATTGTCGCGAAAGCGACGGCCAAAAACGAGCTTGGCATTGCTGCAAAGGTTGCTCCGCGATCAGCCGATGAGGATTCTCGAAAAGATCGACTCATCTGCGTGTACACGACCGATTTCGCAGACAAGGCCGACGTTGGCAGGGTGCTTCAGAAGCTGCGAGAGCTCAGATTGGTTGAAGCTCGAGGAAGACCTATCTACTATAAGCCAGGTGAGTCATGGTTGCGTGTTGATGTCAATAAAGTGAGGCTGACGCAAGTCGATAGATGCATATACGTACATAGGGATATCGTCTGGGAATCCCTGGGGTCTGAAAGCGTCGATCTATAAGTCATCTGACATCTTCCAGACCTGACGACGCACAACAAATGACTCATCTAGCCAGGCAGAACAAGAGGAGATGTTCCATCGTGTATGGAGGATCAAAATCAAGAAACTGAGTGCATAATATAGAGAGAAACAAAACAAAACAAAAACAGGATCGTATCGTCATGACCTTCATAACCAATATCCTAAACGCCGGTGATTCCAAAAGATGCTAATTCCGCATGACGCTCAAATGGTGTCGCTGACCTATGCCCACTGTGTCCGTCCATGTCCACCAATGACTTCCCATCCATCACTGAACCCCGTAGAAATACTATCAACACCCATGCAACCGTGAAAGCTTACACATCGATGATCTCAAGATCATTGGCGCTGGCGTCAAGGTCGATGTACTTAAGCGGCAGAACAAGTCGATATGCACTGTTGCCATTGAGGTAGTATCGGTGTAGCTTCTTAGTGCGCAAGAAGCCAAGCTGTTCGTACAATCGCATAGCAGCGACGTTGGTCTCTTCAGTCTCGAGGACGATTTCATCTGCATTGCGCTTCGTCATGGCGTCGATGGCCTTCTTGACGAGGGTTGTTGCAATACCATGGCCGCGGAAGTCGGAAGCAACGGCCAACATGGCGATGTAGCCTCTTCTAGTGGGGTTGGAGTGTGAAGCATGGATTTCCAGCTTGCACACTATAACACCGATGAGAGATGAGTCGACTGGGTTCAGTGCCTGAGGACTAATGTCAGATATCTTAGGCTCGACTCGAGAGTGAATTGGTCTTACCATGAAGCAGAGATGTGCCCACTGGCACAAGAAATACCGATATACATAGATGCTATAAGGCTCACTCAAGTCCTTTGAGATCAATGCCCGGATAGCGGGTAAATACTGAGCCTCGAGGGCATGTTCGTATTGTACGTAGCGTAATTCGCCAGGAAGTTTGTCGATTTTGGTAGGGGCCATGGGATTGTGGGGGTTTTAAGTGAATAGAAGAGACCAGACTGATTCTGGGCAATATCTATACTGTTGAGAGTTGTGGTAGTAGAGTTGTGTTGAAGTTGATGTCTGGGTAAGGTCTTAGATATGGATATGGCTGGGCGTTTGAAGGTTTAAAACCAGATCTGACTTGACACCTAAAGAGGGGCAGGCAGAAATGGGCACTCACCCCGGTATCGGTGTGAGGGGTAGGTGATGGTCTAGAGGCTGTCAAGGAGGAAAGGAAGAGACACTCCAGTTCAGGTCCAATGGACAAGAGTCATTAGTTCAAGAAAGAGGGTGGGAAGATCTCAAGATTTGGGGCTGGAGGTGGCGATATGCAATGTGTTGGAGGTATCACAGCCAGCGCCTCGCCTCCAGCAGCAAGCAATTGCCAGGTAGCCAGGTTTGGTAAACCGCGCCAAAGAGCTGATGCACATGGCCACGAGGGCAAGGCACGCAGGGCCGTTGGCAGGGATTCCGCAGTGCTGTAGCTGCCAAGGACGCTATTTTAGAGCCTTTTTTTATGTTTTTTGTGGAGGGGCGGGGCATTGCATTGGAGTAAAAAGGTCCTCCATGGCTCTACCTAGGTAGCTATTGCATCGTTAACAGAGTGGTCCGATCAAGCCGATATAAGCGATGGGATAAATGCGTCTTTAAGTAAAGTCAATTCGAACTAGGTAGAGGGAGACACATAGAGAAAAGGTCTGTGATCTCTTATCATTTGGAGCTTAAGCATGTGATGATGACAGCTCTAAACTCCACAGCATGATATATATCTCTTCCTCGTGGGATAGACTGCCTAATCATTAAAGAAGAGAAAGATGCTTGACTCTTTTGTCCCTTTGTAATTTCGGCCTCTTCCGTTTCATCCACTCGGGACTTTAAGATAAGGTAGCCTTATCTTGGCTTTGACGTCAGGTTCCTGCCTATCAGGAACATCAAGCATCCATGCATGGCCTTTGAATGAGTTCCCTCTGGACACTTGACAATTTTCATGTGATGCACGCGACTCCCAAGCATGGCGCAATTCTTTCATAATTACCACGGCCCGTGACTTTGACAAATCTTCCATTATCATTCCACGGGCATTTTCAACCGTTTTAAATTAGATCAGTCGGTATATTTACTCTACAACTTCCGCTGACAGATGGATGATACGATTCCTCAGACTTCGGCCTTTGCGACCACCCCGTTTTTTGTTTTAGATTTGGAGCACGCGCCCACCCGCACCTAAAAGTAGGTGTCCATGGGCGTCATAGCCACGAGCGACATTTCTCGAAACTACAACAATTTTCATAGGTAGCCTGTCTGTCTTGGTCGGGGTCTTTTTTCCCTTCCAAACAACTGACTAAACAAGACGACGCCTCCTAGAGGCTTGTTCTTGGGTCGACAACATGGCGAAAAATCTGCGGCGCCGAAATGTTCAGGGTCAAGATGAAGATACGAAGCCGAACGAGAGCGACGATACTTCGAGGGAGGAAGGTTCAGCGACCGACCCGACAACGCACGTTCGTGTTGTCGAGCACGCCGTTCCAAAGACCCGGAAGCGGCGCAATACCTTCATTTTCTTTCTTGGTAGTTTGTTTGGAATAATCGCTGCCGGGTTTTTCGCTTCCAGCAATGATCTTATCGACCTTCCCGAGTTCACCGACTTGTCCATGGACAACCTATTAGATGCTCTGCCAGCTGGATTGGTCAAGGACATACGCGATCTAATTCAAGGCGAGCGCGACTTTGCAGAATCATATGAGCCTTTCTCTGTCGGAATCAAAGCACGAGCTGAAGGTCTTGAAGCACACCATCCCATGATTATGATACCAGGCGTTATTTCGACTGGACTCGAGTCCTGGGGAACTGCCAATATCTCAAAGGCTTACTTCAGGAAGCGACTTTGGGGAAGTTGGACCATGATGAAAGCTTTGGTCATGGACAAGGAGGTCTGGAAGAAGCATGTGATGCTCGATAAGAGGACGGGACTTGATCCGCCAAACGTGAAACTAAGAGCTGCTCAGGGCTTCGATGCCACCGATTTCTTCATTACAGGTTATTGGATTTGGAGCAAGATCTTTGAGAATCTCGCTTCGGTTGGCTACGACCCGACGAACTCCTTCACAGCTGCTTATGATTGGCGCTTGTCCTACCCTAACCTCGAGGTGCGAGACCGATATTTCACCCGACTCAAATCACACATTGAAGTTGCGCTTGAGGTGGACAACAGAAAAGTTGTCTTGGCATCGCACAGCATGGGCAGCCAGGTCTTGTTCTACTTTTTCCATTGGGTGCAATCAGAGAGGGGCGGCCGTGGTGGTCAGGACTGGGTTGAGCGACATGTCGAGGCTTGGATCAACATTAGCGGATGCATGCTCGGGGCAGTCAAAGATTTGACTGCTGTACTGTCTGGTGAGATGCGCGATACAGCTCAGTTGAACCCCTTTGCGATCTACGGCCTGGAAAAGTTTCTGAGCAAGGAAGAAAGGGCTGAAATTTTCCGCGGCATGCCCGGTATATCATCTATGCTACCCATTGGTGGCAATGCCGTTTGGGGCAATCTGACATGGGCCCCAGATGACTTGCCAGGTCAGAATCGTTCGTACGGGTCTTTATTGAACTTCAGAGTCGGGTCGAACTGGACAACCCCTGATCGTAACTTCACTGTTGAGGAGGGCTTGTCCTACTTACTCAATACGACTGAGGATTGGTACCAGGATCAGCTCAAGGACAGCTATTCTCGTGGCATTGCCCACACTATCGCCGAAGTCGAAGCCAATGAGCTGGACCCCAAGAAATGGATCAACCCCCTTGAGACCCGACTACCACTTGCACCTAGCCTCAAAATTTACTGCTTCTATGGCGTCGGGAAGCCTACAGAGCGAGGATACTATTACAGGTCCCCTGACCAGCCTCTGACGACGAACCTCAACATCACCATGGATACGGGCTTTACCGAAGGAGACGTCGATCACGGCGTTATCATGGGCGAGGGCGACGGGACTGTGAATCTCCTCAGCACAGGTTACATGTGCAATCATGGCTGGAACATGAAACGCTACAATCCAGCAGGTGTCAAGGTCACAGTCGTTGAAATGCCCCACGAGCCAGAGCGTTTCAACCCTCGAGGAGGGCCTCGTACAGCTGACCACGTCGATATCTTGGGGCGATACAACCTGAACGAGCTGCTACTGCGGGTGGCTGGTGGAAAAGGTGACACGATTACGAACTATGTTGTCAGCAATATTAAAGAATACGCATCTAGAGTCAAGATTTTTGATGATCACCACGAAGCGAACGCGGAGGAAAAGAGGAAGTCATAGATTGAGTGCCTCACAGCGTTTTTGGTAGCGGCCTTGGTGGTGCTGAGGTATTTGGTAATGACTCTGCTGTTTTTGGCAGCGGTTGTTGTCTGGCGTTTGGGAGCATTCACCTTGTATGTTTTGCTTTGGCTTGGTATTATCAAACCCTGATGTCAAATAGGGGCATCGAATAGGGTCGCTTAATTTGTATTAACTCTGACGATAGCGAAAGTTTAAAGATTAGATAGAATTCATCTTGTATCTGGTTATACATTCAGGGCAACAACTTTGGTGGAGTGTCCGTCCAGTTGCTATCTAGACTGTGGCGGTACCTATTATAGCGATTGTGACATGGCGGTACTAGCCACAGTTGTTTACAGTAACAGGGATCCATAGACAGTGTTTACATGAGAACAGATGTTGATGTAAGTTAGTCCACGTTTTGTTCTGTTATCACTGTTGGTGTGTGGTCCGCCAAGACAGCGCTCAATGGGCCTGGATGAGGTCACGGTACAGCAGCTAAACGGGCTTATAGCAACAGCTGAGTCTCGACCCCGCCACCTGAATTCTCGAAACACAACCACAGCACAAACTTTGGCTTCGGCTTTGATATTTTTTGCTCCATCTCAGGTTCTGGTCTCGTCACCTCCAGGAGATGACCACTGCGCTCGCGTCTATCCTTGGAAGCCGTTGTCAATTGGCCCGTCGTCCCGTCGTATCTACCCAGCGCAACATCCCTGACCAACTTCGTATCACGCATATCCAGTCTCAGCAGGACTCGATGCCTTGGTCCCTGTACCCTTACGGAAACGAGGATCATGGCAGATTTCGAAGATGCTTCTTACTCTCATGAGGAGGACGAGGAGCAGCTATGGAGTGGTGAGTTCTGTTACAAGGGTTGCTGCAATAAGAAAAAAAGAAGGACACGGAATGACTGACATGAGATCTCTTACAGAACTTGATAAGTGCGTTTCGAGCAAATGCGATTCCCACGAAACGATCGACGATGCCTTACGCACATGGATAGATTTAACGACCCGCCTCCGCGACCACCTCTACGAATCTCAGGAAGAAGTCGTTACTTGCACGCGGATGCTTCTCGCCAGCGATCTATTCCAGGCCAACAAAGACTATGTTCGCACTCAGATTATCTACAGCCTGCTTCAAGAGGATGAGACGGGGCCTTTGCACGCTATTGTTTCTCTTCTGCTCCTCGACGGATGCCAGGATGAGACCATGTTCCCTCGCATGGTGAACGAGGCTTGCTTCCCCCGACTCTTGGAGCTGATCAACGGTCGCCGAGATCAGGACCCTGGTCTGCATCGCCTTCTTCTGCAGCTTATGTACGAGATGTCGCGTATGGAACGACTTCGAGTCGACGACTTGACCAAGGTGGACGACGAGTTCGTCCATTACCTTTTTGCATTGATTGAGGAGTTGTCTGATGACGCGCATGATCCTTATCATTATCCAACCATTCGAGTTTTGGTAAGCAGCTTCCATCCCATCCTAGCCGCCATTGCTTACATAGACGCAGCTTGTCTTGAATGAACAGTACATGCTTGCGTCGACAGAAGTTGGCGATTCTGCTTCGTCCAATTCGCCTCTGACGAACCGCATTGTGAAGTGCTTGAGTCTTCACGGGGCCTCGTTCCGAACGTTTGGCGAAAACATCATTTTGCTCCTGAATCGAGAAACTGAAACATCACTCCAGCTACTCATTTTGAAGCTTCTGTATTTGCTATTCACGAACAAGGCGACACACGAATATTTCTATACGAACGACTTACGAGTGCTTTTGGACGTCATTATTCGAAACTTGATGGATTTGCCAGATGAAAAAATGTCCTTGAGACACACATACCTACGAGTTCTTTACCCGTTATTGGCACATACGCAACTCAGCCAGCCGCCTCATTATAAGCAAGATGAGATTTTGCGTGTACTGAGCATTCTCCGAGGCTCGCATAATGTTCACTTTGCGCCAGCAGACGACACAACTCTTCGTCTGGTCGACCGTGTATCAAAGGTCAAGTGGATAGAAGAAGCACAGTCCCCTACGGTAGGATCCGGTGAGGCTGAAGTCGCGCGTAGATTCCTCGGTATTAGTCTATCACGCTCGCAAACCGCGAGTAGTATCAGTGTAAGCGACGTCGCGGCGGTTAAGGAGAAGCCGGGAGTGCAGACACCGAGTCGATCAGGCGATGGAGGCGACGTTGCTACAGATGATGAAAACGTCACAATGGCCACTCGACCCAAGAAGCCTTTACCAGAGGTACCAAAACACCGCCATGGAGTGCCATTTGCACAGAAGTTTGTCAACGGGGGACCGAAGAAGACACCCCCAAAAGCGCCGCCTCCGCGACGATGGGGACGGATGAAGACGGTTGAGAAGCCTCCTGTTGACCCAGTTCAGGAAACGGTCCCAGAGCAGGAAGCGTGATACTAGTGGGCAGCTGTTATTATCCAGGACATGAACTTTAAAAACGGTAACATCCCGCCGGCGGAGGGCACCGGTCGATAACCGTCACTGTGCGCTAGGAGAGGCACTCGGTATGAAGATGGCGTTTGTGGAGCTTTCTACAGCACTTGGCAGAACACAAAGCATAAGTAAGGCGTGGCGTTTTTGGGGGATTTGGGCATTGGCTTTTGGTAATGGCTTTGGGGAGATTGTGAGTAAATCGCGGCAAGTCTCTTTGTAGGTGCTACTGTGTAGTAAGAGCATTGTAGATTTAGTAATAGTGAAGAGAATGATAATTGCGTCTGACAATGGCATGTGACGTTGGCATCATTGAGTGAATTGTGCAACTTGGCAACGTCTTGAAAGCTGTGACAGAGTAACGTTGAGCTGAAGCTGTCTAAACCGTCCTCGGATGCCTCTTTGTTAATATTCCTCAGGGTGGATGTCATCGGCAGTCAGTTTACAGTGCCGGGGCTGGGATGCGGCTTGTACAAATCAATTAACTCAAACTTCATGGAGTTTTGAGACGAGTTTATCGAGATCGACAATCCCTATGCGGAGAAGATTGCAAAGTCCTTCCCAGTTCGAATGTCTACGAAACACCGAAAAAATAGGTTGCAGATCCGGGAGACGGCGATGCCGAGCAGATCTCAGCTTCAGTGGTGAAGTGGATACAGCCGTGAGGACGACAAAGCTTGCGATTGAAAGGCATTGGCCGCATGCGAAATTGGGCACAGCCTGGGGGTAATGACGATCGTCGCTGGGTTGGGTTGCGGTTCTGGTTAGTGTGAGGGCATCACCATCACCAACACCAAAACCAAGATCAAGGAGTGGACCCTTCTGGTGGCGTCTGTTTACGTCATTTGGTGGGGAAGATACGTTGGAAAGCTGGCTGCAAGCAGCTGAGCTGGGGTCTTCTTCGGGATCAAGATACTTGCGAATACTTGCAGAAGCTAGAGCTGGTCCGGGCACTAGATATAGATAGGGGGAGATTAGTGAGCCCAGCTCATGTCGCTAAAGTATCTGCAAGTACCGCTAATGCGCCCACTGGGTGTAAGTGCCATGAGCTCTCTTGGCGTGCGACCAGATGGAACTCAATGCCCCCCTTCTCCAAGCCCATCAACTGCATCATCCATTCACAATAACAAACATCACGGCCACCATCACTAACACAATCTACATCTGGCGCCTCTAAGACTTGACCGTGCTCTAGGCTTATCTTTGACGCTTGTTGACTCAGTTGATTCCGACTACGCTCACTCTTTTCCTTAGGTTCAAGCTCCTCACTCAGGCTGAGGGTTAACAGTAAGTATCTATTTGCTTCACCATTGCCTGGAACAACGTACCGGAAAACTCCTCCATTGTGGAACATATAGATCATCCAAATTTGATCTTTAGTCTATTTCTATTACCCGCTGATTCTCAATCCTCTACTCCACAGTTTCCGTCCAAGCTCCTCCAAGCAGAAGAAGCAACAGAGCCTAGGTACGCACGTCGTCGATTCACCATCATCATTGTCTCAAAAAGTTCCTCCACTGCGACCGCGCAAAGGAGACGCTAGTCTCACGCTTTGAACCTCCAAAGGCCTCCAATTTAGTGCTAGCGGCAATCTGCCAGCAGTGAGGTTGTGCGTCCATTGCGTCAACACCATCATCCTGCGAGCTCTACACCCTGATTTTTTTTCTGGTTTTGCTCGGGCTGCCAGCACAAGCTCGCCCAGCAACCGGTTCAATCAACCCAGTCTAGTCCAACCCGGCTGGAACCCCTCCACTCAGTGCCGTTACTGACTTTCTAGGCTCTAGGTTCCAGGCTCTTCTCCCCTTCCGTCTCGGGTCCGTTCCCCATCTCCTCGTGGTCCATTCCGTCGTTTCTGTTTCTCTCCGTTGGTCCTTGCTTGCTCTAGCCCAGGTTGTTAAAACTACGGTACTCGGCTTGCGTAGTACTGTAGGAGAAATAACAACGCCACCTCCGCCATGGATCTACCTCCCTCTCACTCTCATCAATCTCAACCTTCGTCATTTCCCCAAGAGGCGTCCTATCCATACTCGTACGGCCACGATTCTTCTCCTGAATCATCCTCAGCTTCCCACCAGCGTGCAACTGCTACTAATACCGCCACCAACGCACACGCACAATCACATTCTCAATACGACGATACCTACAATCTGTCAAATTCGATTCACGCACCGCAACCGCTGTCGCAACAAGGAGGTCGTTTCACTGAGGAATGGGGTGCAGCGCCGCGCGGGCCTTCAGTCCTCCTTGATTATCCTTCGCCCAGCGCAAACATGCAGCGCAGCAATTCGGTACATAGCTTTGTGACTGGAGATGACCAGCAGCTCCCGGCTCGCCAGAACACCCTCAAGAAGAAGAGTTCCATTCGCCGAAATGGGAGTCTCAAGCGTAGTAGTAGCCGTCGCTCTATGAGAGCTGGCAGCGTTAAGAGTCTTGCCTTGCAATCCTCATCAGACCATGACGAGGCGCATAGTGCTTTCTATTGCCCAGTCCCTACATCGGGCAATCCTACCGAGACACTCTCGAACCGATTCCAGAACTGGAGAAAGGTGCTGAAGGATCTCATCGCATACTTCCGCGAAATTCAAAACCATTACGAACAACGCTCCAAGTCACTCCTCAAACTCGCCAATGTGGCGAACAATATCACCTCCCCACCTGGTTTCCTTCAATCAGCTGGAATCGATGATGCGCTCCAATTTCTACGAATCTATAACAAGAATGCTATCCTCGAGGCCAACAAGGCCAAAGAAATTGAAGAGGATGTTATTCTTGCACTCACTGGATTGAGGAGCGACCTTCAGCAGAAGATCAAGGAGATCAAGAACCTTTCAGGCGATTTCAAGAATTCGGTCG
The DNA here is from genome assembly GCA_014898875.1 of Fusarium miscanthi. Classification (NCBI taxonomy): domain Eukaryota; kingdom Fungi; phylum Ascomycota; class Sordariomycetes; order Hypocreales; family Nectriaceae; genus Fusarium; species Fusarium miscanthi. The sequence continues at coordinate 32,791 of JAAVUA010000174.1, forward strand.
AGAAGGAGATGGACCACACTCGCAAAGCTGTCAAGACGCTTAGCGATATTCTTGGCAGAAATGAGCTGGATGAATCTTTAACCACTGGCAAGCAAGATCCATACCTTCTGCGCCTGGCCGTCGACCGTCAAGTTGAGCGTCAGTTGGACGAGGAGAACTACCTCCACCAAGCTTATCTCAATCTAGAGAATTCCGGTCGAGAGCTGGAAGCGATCGTTGTTGGAGAGATTCAGAAAGCCTACAATGCTTACGCTGGCATTCTTAAGCGGGAGGCTGACAATTCCTATAACGTCGTTGGCGAGCTTCGAGATGGCCCTATTGCCATGCCCAAGGACCACGAATGGATGCATTTTGTGACTCACGACGACAAGTTCGTTGACCCAAGCATTCCGCTCAGGACCTCGGACCAGATTCATTACCCCGGACAGGACCATGAGGCAGCCCAGGAGATTCGAGCCGGATTGTTGGAGCGCAAGAGCAAATACTTGAAGAGCTACACAGCCGGCTGGTAAGCATGCATTGGCAAAACATCGTGATCAGAAAAGTTAACCAAGTTGCTAGGTATGTACTTTCCGCTACGCATCTCCACGAATTCAAGTCAGCGGACAAGGCGCAAGCCCCTATCATGTCTCTTTATCTTCCAGAACAGAAAGTAGGATCCCACTCCAACGAAGGAGGCTCTTCGAACAAGTTCATCCTCAAGGGTCGCCAAACGGGCGGCATGCACCGCGGACACACTTGGGTTTTCCGTGCCGAAAGTCATGACACTATGATGGCTTGGTACGAGGATATCAAGGCTCTCACCGAGAAGACTGCCGAGGAGCGAAGTCAATTCGTTCGAAGCCATTCAAGAAGCCTTAGCCGATCATCCCGACGATCAGTTAGTAGCGATGGACTGGTCGACGAGGAGGACGAGGAGCCCTTCACGGCCGATACTGAATCATTTACCAATCCGGGACCAAGACAACATGAGGCGACTCCCCGGCGATCTCAAGCAGGTGGGCGGTTCCCATCTGATATCCAAGTCAATGCGCAACGTGGCTTACAGGCCCCTCATTCGCCTTCTAGTGTAAGCTCTGGCTTCCAGGACAACAGGGACCCGGCTGTACCTCCGATTATCACGGGTGCCCTTTCTGGTCCGGCCGCTGAAGAATCGGGGCAGAGCAGGGATGACCATCCGGGTTATGGGACTGTTCACCAGACGCCCATGGATGAGATTCCCTCGCATGCTGCAATTGCAAGCCAAAAGGCCCACTACGATGGTGTTAACCCTTATACGAGCGAGCCAGTCAACCAGACTCCCGTTGAGCCGACCCCCCTCCACCAACAGCAGCAGCAATACCAGTCACAGTATGAATCGCAGCAGCCTGTACAGCTGTCAGACTACGTCAATCAACAGCATGACCAAACCTTTGTTCCTGTTGTGATCCCCCAGGGTAAGGATGACCGCGATGGCAATTTCGCCAACAGTGAACAACGCCACTTTGATGAGCAGCCTAACAACCACACTTTGGAGCCACGAGATGAGCCATACGGTGGATATACAATCAGTGGAGCTGGCCATGAGGCATCGAACTACGAGCAGCCTTTATATACTCAGGCATCATATGACAACCAACCCAATCACAACTATGCCAATGGCAATGCCAAGGGCAACAGCTACACAATGACAACTGTGGGAGAGGGGTTTCCTAGGCTTGACAGCGGCGCAACTGAAGAGCAACGACCATCAACTCGAGGAGGCGAATCAGTCTATACAGAGCGTGACTCTGTTCTGCTCCAGACAGATGATGAAGATGAGAAGCCCGTTCCAATCCGACCATCCGGTAACAACCGGACTGAGAGCCATAACACCATCTCAAACCTGCATATTCCTGGCGGTTATCCCAAGAGCACTCAAGCATAGGATGGAGCATCAGTATATGAGTCTTTTCCGCAATGTGGACCCTTCGTCGTTTTTCTTATTGTTAGTTTTGTTCTGTTCTGATGGAGAGGAATGCTTTTGGGGGATGGTACAGCGTTGTTGGTAAGAGGACTGACTATGAGCGTTGACTGACGAGAGGCGTTGGTCAAATGTGTTGACGGGTACGGTTATGTTATGGTATGGTTTGAAATGGAATATCCCTCGTTTGGCTTTGGTTTGGTTATGCAAAATATTTACTTGGATCGATGCGATACGATATCTTAGTCTGTTTCAATTGATTAAAAAGTTCAGCGCGTATTATGAGCTTACTGTGACTGATTTCAAGTTGACGAGACCATGTATCACTCACTCGCCGGGAATAGATGCTCCTTGACAGGCTCCAGATCTCCAAGCTTGTTCTATCAATTATGTCACCCGACTTTCATCCTTATCTGAGGCTGGAACATGATATCGGTAACATAGTTTTTCCGCCCCATCTTCATCAACCAATCGGGCCGCTCCAAGCTAGCTCCCGCCAGACCTTCGGTGGACACTCTCTTTGCAAAATTTCACACGGCAAAAAAAAAGTTCAGCATTCGACCTACGCGGAAACGATTGCAAGGCCCAAACGAACGAACAAAACCCCAGCTACGGGCATCAGCCGAAACAGAATCGAACGAGCGGTCGAATCGCGAAATCTTCATCTCTTAGATTTATATCAATTGGCGGCAGCGCAAACTCGATAATCATGTCTTTCCGTGGAGGTTCGCGAGGACGCGGTGGTAGTGGATTTGGAGGCCGTGGCGGTGGTACGTCTTTATTTCTTCGTTGCGTGGTTTGATTTTGGGTGAATTGGTTCGTTGCGATGCAAGAGATGTCGAAATGATGCGAACTGGGGCTGGGATCTGGGAGTGATTAGCTCAAATAGCAGCGGTTTGTATGGATTCAAGATCAACTACTAACGAACTGTTTCTAGGCCGCGGTGGCTTCCAACAGCGAGACATGGGCCCTCCTGCCCAGATCCTTGGTATGTGTATCATCATGTCCTGTCCTGTATCTCATAACTAACGCTCCCAGAAATGGGCAAGTTCATGCACGCTTGCGAGGGTGAGATGGTCTGCGAGTCCATCAACCCCAAGGTCCCTCACTTCAACGCCCAGCTCTTCCTCGAGAACAAGACTGCCGTCGGAAAGGTCGACGAGGTTCTCGGCCCCATCAACCAGGTCTTCTTCACCATCAAGCCCACAGAGGGTATCCAGGCCACCTCTTTCAAGGAGGGCGACAAGTTCTACATCGGTTCAGAGAAGCTTCTGCCCCTTGACAAGTTCCTCCCCAAGCCCAAGCCCCCGCCTGGAGCTCCCAAGCCCAAGCGCGCCGGCGGTGGTCGCGGTGGTGCCCGCGGTGGACGCGGCGGCTTCGGTGCCCGAGGCGGTGGCCGTGGTGGTTTCGGTGGTGGCCGTGGAGGTCCTCGAGGTGGTGCTCGTGGTGGTTTTGGTGGCCGCGGAGGTGGCCGTGGTGGCAGCGGTGGTTTCTCACGAGGTGGAAGCGGCTTCGGTGGTGGTCGCGGACGTGGTGGCTTCAGCCGCGGTGGCCGATAATCTCGTTACCACGATGACGACTGCGGATCACTTCTGTTACTAGGGAGGACTGAGTCGACGCCTTGAACTGCTGCTGTAGCACTACGCGACCCACGAGAGCTGCTTGAAGGAAATGGGGATCGAAAACCATGGAATCTAGGAGGGAATGAAAGAAGAAAGAAGGGATTGACATGTATTTCTCTGGCGTTGGACGGTATCTGATTTTCCAAAGTGCTTTGCTTGGTTTGGCTTTCTTACATGGCTCTATATCCCAAATCCTGCGATTGCGATGCTCGTATGATACGGCATCGGATTGGAGTTTGTATGTACAGACACAAGAGGATTAAACGAAGAAGACAAGAGAGAAACCGAAAAGAACGGGCAACCTTTTTAACTTAACTCATTTGCTAATTGTGACATATGTTAATGTTCAGAAATTATGTACATCTTCTGTCCATGCTCACGGGGTATATATAAGGCTTGAAGTCTTTGAGCTCCCAGAACGCCATGCAAATAATCGAAATCATTCCCCTCGGCGTCTGAGGAACGCCGCGCACAACAGGCCAAGGGACAAGATAAAGGCCAGCCCTCCCAGTCCTAGGCCAAAGTATTGCGCATCTCGATATCCTCCCAACGGGTCCTTGTCACTGCTCTTCCCCACTTCCACAGCTCCCGCCATGCCCAGCCCTACCGAGAAGGCGAAAGCTGCTGCTGCATTGGTGATGCTGTTTGCGAGTCCCAGCTGCCCCTCTGGCACATCTCGTCCGAGCACAGTCGAGGAAGCGGGAACGATCAACACCATGCCAACTCCCATGAAGATGGCGCTGACAAATGAGTTGGCCCAATATGCTTGTTGAGTTGGCGCTGTCGCCAGGAGAGCCGAACTAATCAGAATGGCGGTTGATGAAATCACCATGCTCAACTGTGCTGTGAAATCGCGGTTTGCGAAGGGCCAACATCCAAAGGCGATGATAACACCAACCACTAGTATTGGCACAAGAGCAGCACTCGTAAGAAGGGGTCCCCAACCTCTGACAACTTCGATAAATAGGACGAAATACCATGCCCAGACTCCAAATGCTGCTGATGCTGCTGTGACGAAGCCAAGTGTGATACCAGCAGCCAGGTGAATCTGCTTAAATGGCACCAACGGGTGACTGGCCTGCGATTCGAAGAAAGTGAATAGTAGTATAAGTATGATGCCTGCAACGATCAAGATGTACGCCTGGGGAGTATCCCATCCCACAATGGGCGCCTGGTTCCAGCCAACGCTGAAAAAGATCAAGGCAGTGATTCCAAATACGAAGCCCCATATATCTAACCGCTTCCACAGGTTACCTTCGAAATTGTAGACCAATATTCTCTTTGCAGGGATAACAAGCACGCTTGAAATACCTAGGGCTGTACATACCACGGCCAGGCAGTAAAAGGCCCATGGCCACGAGGCGTAATCAGCAAACAAGCCTGTCATGACCGACCCAATGGCAAATCCGAAAGGGACAGAGGCATCGAAAAATCCCATCACAAGCATCTTGCGAGGCCCGGGAGGATAAGCCCTCACCAGCATTCCGTGTCCATTTGGAATAATGAGTGCAGGGCCGATGCCTTGCATAGCTCGACAGAAACAGAAGAAGACGGCACCTCCATTTTCACTCGTCTGTGTATACACGCTGAGACCAGCAATGAGGCTCCAAAGGGCTAACCAAATATATCCAGCGATGAAGGTATACCTTTGACCGCAGACGTTCCCGATCCGGTTGCCAAAAAGAGTGGTCGCACCATAGCTCAGTGCATACGCTGATGTGAACCAAGCAAGGTGTGTTGTACGCTCTGGTTCGAAGAATGACTCTCCAATTCTCCGTGCAGACGTCAGTGTCTGTGCAAGACCGGCATATGTCAAAACTTGTGCCATACATATGACAGCAACAAAAAGGTTTTCGTTGGTGGCATGGTTGAACTCGATCATCCTGGCTCCCTCGTTCAAGGGTTTTCTTCGCAAACCCTGACCTGCGGAAGAAGAAGGATCTGGGTCGGATCCCGCATGAATGTGGGTGACCGTGCCTAGTGGGAGAGATCGTGTGCCCATGTCAGGCCTCAGGGCCATGTATTGCTGATGCTGTGTTGTCGCTCGGAAGGCTTCGAACCGTCTGGCAGCTTGGACAAGTCCGCCATGGTTGACCGAGAAGTCCGACGGCGTTGGACCTGTATTATAAGCAGGAGTTTCATTTGTGCGAGGCTCGGCCAGGTTTACTGGAAGGCTAAATCGTGCAGGAGGTGTATGAGGTGTATCTAATCGTGGTGGTAAGTTCGGTGTTGCCAGTCGAATCAAGTCTTCAGGGACTTGTGCTGAAGTCCCAGCCATTTCCGACTCCATGTCCCCATCAAGAAGAGAATCTGTCTCGACATTTGGAGGTCGTCCCGGCATAAGTGATATAGGTATATGGTTGCTTCGACAAGGTGAAACGGGTGAAACAGTCATCTCTAATACCCTCATCTGGCTCACTAAGTCCATGTCTAGCAAATTCACATTCTGTGATATTTCGCTGACACTTGAAGGACTTCGGGTATGAGAATGCGAGTATAACTGAGAACTGGGACGAGACTGGGAGTAATTTACAGGTTGAGAGTGAGAATTGAGGATTGTGTAAGTGGGGGCCGGTGGTGATGGAGAGTAACCACCATATTGTTGTTGATAATGATGGCGAAAAGATTCCGTGACGGCGATCATGGTATCGGTGACATGTTGAGCGGCAGAGCTAGATCGACTTACTTCTCGACGGGCCTCAGACTTTTCAGAGTCTTGTCGTGATACATTCCGAAGCGGCTCCATTGTGAAGTTGGTGATGGTCAGCAATAGTCGCCCCTCATGTCCTCGTCTGTAGATATTTTAGAAACTGATTTTGGTCGAAGGAAAGTAGGAAGATGTTATTAGTCAATAGAGCAGATTATCAATGCTGCGGAACCATCGTGACTGGATCAGAAATCACAATCGAAGAGAATCAGAAATCAAGCAATCGAGATATAGTCAGGGACGCTTGGGGTTTTTAGTCGATGGCAAAGGCTGCGCTTACAGCTTACAAGGAGGGTAATAACCCATGCCTCAAGCTGTAAGTGGGCATGTCGGCTCATAGAATGGAAGCTCATCCATACTACTTCGTAAGCCTTCAGGGCTGACTCGCCCCGGCATCTAAGCTTAGCTTTTAAGGCTCAGGCTCTGGTTCAGGGTCCGGAGGTTGGGACCTGACACTTCGATGTCTTGGCCCAACCGTTAGTTTTTGAACCGAGATGAGGGTGGGTAGTGGGTGAGCCAGAAATAGAATCATCTATCTTGTAAGTCGTCACAAACTGTGGGAGAAAGAGACTTTTGCCTCTGTGAGGATTCTTGTTGGTAGTGATCTGCTTGTCACGATAATTAGTCCTCCTTGTAACGTCTGACTTGCATCACAGCAGGTTCTTGCATTCACATTGAACAAAGCTCAACTGGCAGGGAGGGAGGGGATGAGAGAGACCAGGCGGTTCTGAAATTCGGCGATGCATTGACGCAAGCGGTTACAGGAGTTCGCGTAAGAGTCTGGTTGGTCTATCGATAGTGATCTTTGTTGGTGGTGATGATGGACAAAGTGGTGTTGGTGGGTGATACAGTAGGTAGTGGAAGTCACCTCTAGCGGCTACGACCAACGCTAGGACGACCATCCATGCAGCAATACCTTAGGTAGGTACCTAGGCAATCTGTACCACTCCTACTGCCCCAGATTGCCTTAATGATTAATGACCGTCGGGTCAATATTATTCTCCCTCTTGTTCCCTCAGTGCAGTGTTACAGCATCATAGGCATCATCATCGGCATAACCAAAACCTCAATTGGGTATTATTCCTCCCATTTCCCGATGATTAGATCCTTGTCTATCATCAACAGCACAGCCACCCGTCACAGCCTGCTGAGCCTGTTCGTCCTAGCCGAGGATCCTTTAACAGCACAGCCTCAACATGTCACAGCCCATACCTTACCCTGAACATGTTCTTTGGGTCAAACCTCTAATCGTTCTAGTCATTTTGTGAAACAAATTTTGTGATTTTCTCAATTGCCCTGACTCGTGAAAATCTTCTCCGCCGTCTCGTCCTCCCAGTCTTATTCTGTACCGGGAATTCGGCAACCAAGCCTCATCATGGTTTGTCGATCCACTCACCGCAGAGCCTCAGATTGTGCGTAGGCATCACGTATGGCTCTATTTTTGGTCATACCCAGCTTACAATGCCTAGTCGTTACACCTAGTATCAGAGAGCCTGTGGGCACATCCAAGCTCTTTTTGAACCCTATTCTGGTTGATACTTATTAGAAACGCTCAGCAGGAGCAGTGTATTAATGGTCCAACTTCAGCCTGTTGGGTTCCAGATATCCACTCACTTAAGCGAGATCCACTGCCTCAAAGTCCTGAATGAATGATAGACACTAACAACAGGCACTTTGTTTGTTCATTATAAAATGATCTCATCATTGAGAGCCATGCTTCCGCACCACGACTTTTTCACCGTCACATCTTTATCACTGTGCAATGTGACATCAAGCTCGTCACGTCATACGAACAGATCATAGTTGACACCATCGAGCAACTCGACGTGGCCATTTGCTACGCATCTACGTATCCACAATGCTATGCTTATGATAAACAGAAACTGATTCAAACTTATCACGTACAATCCAAGCACCAAGATAAGGAATGTATGGGTATCATGAACTACCATTGTTTCAATAAGCTGCGTGAATCATGCCCTGTCCAAACCCCCAAACCCCAAATGAAAATGTCTCCCACCGTGTGCGCTGAACCCCTTTTGTCCCTTATGTTTGTCCTTGCGAACTTCCTGTTGAACCCCCTACTCGATCCCGTGATACCTCCAATGATGTGATGGCAAACGTATGCTCAGATCCAGACTACATGACCTCTACTACACCCAATTCTTCAGGGCAACTACACCAAACCAACGTACCATGTTAAATAGTAATATCGGCTATCGCTTAAGGCTTGGGTATGCGGATGGTCTTGCTGGTCATGAGGCAGCCGTGGATCATGAACAGAATTACGGCAGGGTGGAACTCGAAAGCCGAGCCCTGGAACCAAACACCAAAGGGAAGGTTGTCATGAACCCAGCGCTGCGAGAGCCAATAGGCCATGATAGCGTCCATGCCGAGCGAAGTGGGAATGGGAGTTCCTTCGAAATACTGGCTCTTGCCAGAGGCGTCCTTTGGAAGAACCGAAACAGTAACATTGAAGCGGGCGAGGCGAGTGAGGCCACACAGAACGAAGAAGGTAAGACCGACAGTGTCGGCCAGCGAACGGAAACCAAGAGTGAAGGCGACCATAGCGGGAGCGACGCCGAAGGAGATCTGAACAGTATTCCTGTTAGTGGCCGTCTTAGGTGATAATCCGCGCATTGATACATACCAAATCAGCAAGAGAATCCAATTCTTGGCCCATGAGACTACTCTTCTTCCTCCATCGAGCAACCTTGCCGTCGAAAAAGTCGAAGAACAGACCGAAAGGCAGGAAGAAGAGAGCAAGCCACAGGTTGTCAAAATCTTTGGGGTCGCCAAGTGCGTATCGTAGCGAGGAGAAGATGGACATGACACCGCAAGCACCTGTAATGACGCTAGATTTAGCAAACCATCACATTTTTCTTCAAGGACGGAGCATGTCAAATGCGACGGTTTCCGTAGCCAGGGTGTACATACCATTCATGAGAGTAATCAAGTCGGCAAGGTGCATGGCCCGCACGAGAGAGAAGTGCCCAACATCGGCAGAAAGAAGAGTCTTTTGCTTGTCAATTGCTAAACAGAAGATCAATGTCAGTTCTGGAAAGCCAAACTCGCTTAATTGTTTCATCCTTGGCTAAAGCTTACCTGGGCTGTTGGAGGATGTGACGTCCTTGGGGATGTTTCCATTGGAGCCCGACATGGTGTTGCTCCTTCTAGACATTCTACGGCGATTCCAACGACTTTTGGTTAATGCGAGGGAGTGTTGATGGAGTCGGACTGTACGAGAAGTCGACCTCAGCAGTGTTCCGTATAGGAATACAGGAAATGGACACTCGTAGAGCTTCGTGACGGGAAGCGGTGTCGGTGGATGCGAAAAGAGAATATTCAGAGCGTGCGAGAATACTAGTAATACGAAGTTGAGTGGTATTCCCCGGCTCAGAACGTGTTATGTTTCTGGTGGTTGTGTGAAGTTGCAGAAGGGAAAAGAGAGCAGGTTTTCCACAAGTGGTTGACGTTGAGGAAGACGTCGCGTTTGCTGCTTTCGCGGCGGGACGTCCTGCTTTCCTTGCTTGGGTGGATGCCGTCATTGTGGGCGCTAGTGCTGGCCAGCTGCACGTGATAACAATGGCTTAGACGCTCAACCGTTCTTGATAAGTCACCAGCCATCAACAGTTCGTCACACGCAAAGCTCAAGGCGGTTATTCATGGTCACATTCGCATCTCATCTTGGTAAATCTACATCTTACGTACGGAGTGCGTCAGAATGGTACCGGATCTCTAATGTCACCAAGTTGACCAACAGCTCAACAAATTCTGGGGTAGACTATCACATGTCAGATTCGCATCGTATTCGCAAAGGCTCGCTCACCGTCAGAACATTAAGCGAAGTTAAATGAAACCTATGATAGTTAGTACACACACAAATGTTCTAGGCACATGCAGAAAACGGTCGAAATGAACATAGAGCGACAAAGACTTCAATATCAGGCATCCCCTACGATGTTTATTCAGGCCCGCGTCTGCTCATGGTATACTGCGTATGCGTTACCCCTTAACTTGATATGCAAGCGTGTATGTATGTAATGTGTGTAGCCTCCTTTCAGAGGCGGTAAACAAAAGAAAAGTACCCCAACGCCGCGGTATCAGATAAAAGTCCCGAACAATGCTTGCGGCATCTGTCTGGCCGCTGTAGGACAGGTAGGACGTGTCATGAGACGCAACTATGTGTGCGTGTCTCTCCCATGCTTCATAATTAACAATTAATGTTTATCCATAGACGGCTGATTGTTATCCTGTACAATGAGTGTGCAAAAATCTGGACATCGTGTGGTTTGGCTCCTGCTCATCGCGTGATGAGAACCGACAAGCCATCTAACCACTGGCCACAGGAGCCGGAAACACCACAGACGATGTATCCTCGAGGAGGTATCAACGTGTGCCTAGTGGCTAGGGTCAGCTAAGCTTGTAGCCACACAAGAATAAAACTTACGCATCTCCTCCATGAGCATTTCCATAAACGGGCGACTTGCGACCCAAACTCGTCAGAATTTGTATGCCATCGATCCAAAAGCCAGATCGCACGACGAAGCCACTGATATATTCGCCACGACGAACATCTACGTCTCCTATTAGATTCTTGTCGGTCCTTCAATGAGCAAGAACTTACCAAACTCGAAGGTATCTCCCCCTTCTTTGCCGCCCTTCTTTCCAAACAACTGCCTGGAATCATCGTCGTAAATGAATTCCATTCCGTCCACCGCCATACCGTGATGAATGACCAGACGGGATAGAACTCGGTCCTGCTTGACAGCACTCGTAAAGATGGCTTCCGTAGGCTGGCTTCCATCCATCTTAGAGCTACCCAGCTTCTGGCTTCGGAAAGCACTCTTCCCGTTCGCTAGCTTAATGAGAGACTCCTTAGAGGTAAACTTTTTGTAATCGTCAATATCAAGTGATCCTCCCCCGTAAGACTTGACTGATATTTTGAGAGATCCCTTTCTTTTCTTCTCAGGCAGTCTGCCTCGCAGCTCACTTTCGCTGAGCGTGATTTGCCGGGAGGGAGTCCCTTGATCAGTGGGATATTCGATCCAAGCATGGCAGACATCGTCGCCGTCTGCATAAATCTCAACAAAGAAGATTCCTGTGGCCGCCATAACAAGTACATTACCATTTTCGACAGGGAAGGCTTGAACACTACCGTCAGGGTTCATAAGGGGATCATTGGGAAGGCGGAAAGACGGATGAGCTCGGAAACGCAAGCAGTCGAGGCGATGCCATCCACATTCGTCGGCCTGGAGAGCAAGACCACCTTTGGATTTGGTCCTTGTACAATAAGCCTCTCGAGCTACGAATGTACGGTTGAGCACCACGTAATCTCGTAGCATTACACCACTCTCCTGGTGGGGACATCCGAATAGGTGGCCTGTCTCATGCATATGAGCGCCAATACCGATATTGGCAGCCTCCCAAGAACTGCCCGCTTCGTTGCAGTCATTAGCCACATGGTTTGTATCCGTTGGAGTACAGTCCGTGAAAGCAGGCACAACCTCTTCAAAAGTGGAAGGGTAGCTGTGAAGGCAGTGAGATCCAAAGATGGCGAGTTGAAGATCACCATCCCCTCCTCCAAGAGCGGCGTGGCCGGTCACAGTCTTTGCTGCCGTATCCCAATGAGAATCCAAGAGAAGACAAGACACGTATAGCTTCTGCCCTGGCAGCGGGTTGAAGTACTTCTTGATGGCCTCTGAAGCGATACCGTACAAAGCGCCCTTATCGGTCGCCTTCTCATTTTGCTGAGCCTTGTTAAGATCTCGAATCTCAGCAAGGGTCTTGTCGGAGCGAATAATATGCACACGGGCTTCGGAGCGCATGGTACCGTTCTCTTGGTCACGATAATTGGCTGAGCCTGTTGTCCATTCTTCATCAAAGCGAAAAGCCCGCCGCCCAAGCTTGTTCCGCCACATCTGTTCCGAGGTGAAGGCCTGCCACAGGTACGCTGCCATTCTGAACTTCTTGACGGCCATTCCCAGTCCATTTCCTTCCTTTTCGGCTCGGGCGGGCGAGGCATCGAATGTTTCAGGAGAGTCCTTCGCAACGAGTATCGCAAGCTGCAAAGGTGGTGAATTGGTCACGGGTAGCATATGAACAGTAAGGTAGGAGGCATGGATTGGGTTGGAGCTGTTGCTGTTCGCAAGTTTTGGACTTGAGAACTCGAAGCGTAACTTATTGGGACCCGGTTGAAGGTAGACCAGTGCCTTGAAATGCGAGTTGCAAACGGGCCAGCTGATCGCAGGGAAGTTGTCGTCGAGTCGGCAAACATTAAGGGTGCCATCGAGGGGTTTCTCGGCGGCATTTCCGATAGTGCCATAAACAAGAAGAACTTTTTGATAGACCTGGTCAAGGTTAGCACAACACTCCAACTCATTCTTGGGCGAGTTATGTTTGTCGGAGGTCTTGGCATAGGTTTTGTACCAATGAACCCCTGACGATATGGCTTGCATTTGCATACGCGCCACAAAGCCCACTAGCCATAGAAACAATTCAAAAGCAAAACACCAAGACATACCCATGCATTTTCAGTGATGTTGACCACTCTTGGAGCGTATGGTGACACTGGAAGGGTCTGTCTTCCATTGATAGAAGGCGCACCAAGACCCGACATTCCGGAAACACTGTTGCGGTTGGAGTTGGAGGATAGCGGCGGTCGCGTGGGAACGTTGAGTTGGCTCTGGGACTGGGACATTTGAGACTGTCGACGCTGGAGTTGCTGATGATCTTTTACCTGCAGATGAAGTGCAGGATCTGACTGGTGATCAATCGAAGGCGGCGTTAAGGAACCGCTCGAGGGCGATGTTGCTTGACTTGTAGCGCCATCACTGGATGTGTCGGTTGATCGATTGGTACGGAAACTGGCCCTCGATCGGCGGCGCAGGTTGTTGAGGAAGGTCGGGGCCATTGTCGCCGGCGACTAGGACCTGCCTTTTCCAAGATGTATCCAAATAAGAGTCAAAGTTGTATGACGATTGTGTCGTGGGTAAGCGAGAGATGGATCAAGAAACCAAGGCAAAGTCGACAGAAAAACGAGGGAGAGACTGAGATTGAAGTACCCAAGAAACCCGTGGTCGACGGAGTAAGAGAGGAGAGCGCTCGTATTGCAAGTATGGAGGAACGAATGGGGTGGTAGTTTAGATGAATGAGGTGGAGTGAGATCCCGATGGGGGGTGTAACAAGAATAGAAGCAGTGGAAGCAGTCAGTTGTCGACAGTTGACTTCCTCTAGGTCGATCGAAGGAAAAGGAAGAAGGAGGGCGCAAAATTTTAGAGATGAGAACCTAACATGATTTCTGGAAGGACCAAGAGAGAAATAACAAATCCACAGTTTCGTTTCCCAGGATCTTCTTCACTCACTGCCTTGGAAAGATAACCCTCAAATGTCCCCTTCCACCCCTGTTCAACGGAGAACGGAGAAGGATGGATATCTTAATAGGATCCTAGACACCCAACGAGTGATGACAGATGACGGAAGATGTTCTGTATGGCCGGACTGGACGAAAAGACGTGCAAAAAGTGGCTGGTGCTGCTAATGCAATCGCCGAGAACGAGGATGTGCTCAAGCTTGGGCCGGGGGATCCGCTGGAATTGGTGGGTTGCAGCGATGCGATTTATTATTGCGGCCGTTGCAAGCGTGTGTGCTCAACCAGATGGTGGCTTGCTTGTTGCTGCCACTGGCAGCAGCGAGAGAGGTTGAATCACTCTGGGGGACGGCAGACGGAAGACGGAAGACGGCGGTAGTATTGGAATGATGTGATAAACCATCGGGACATTGAGACATTATACTCGAACAAGGTCTATCTCTGTTGATCAATTGAGGTCGATCCAGTATCAAAATGTCCCAGACTCATCCTTGTAAGCTTATGGGCAGGCCACAGATGGGCCTTGCAAGACTCACAACGTGCCGAGTTGAAAGCGATCGTGATCGAGGTGTGCTCCAGCGAGGCCCAAGTTGCATACAACCACAAGTTCAGTGGAGCTTGATATTGAATTCAACCAGCCGCATCCAGCGGGAACTCAATCTTTGAAGTGATCCCAGGAGCTAGAGCAGTTAATGGTTGCTCTTGGCCGGCATCCAATGTCTTCGCCTTAGCACTGGTGCTCATCAACTTTACTAGCAATCATAGCATTCGGCTAATAGTCACCGCGCAATCCTTTGATAATGTATTAGAAGTCGCTGTTATTTTGAAACCATCAGGCCTCAACTTCGATGACGTCGAGATAATAGGACAGCCCCTGGCCTTGTCTAGGCGGGACCATCCCGTGCCGCCGCCGATAGTAGACCATCCAACGAAATTGCGTTTCCATTCAAGATCCCACGTTAAACATAAAGACTGTTGAAGGTGTTTCCAGGGCATGAGCCAGTTGATTGATGGTGCCATCCATGATTGCGAGGCCATGCAGAAGTTCTTTTTAGCGCCTGCAACTAGGGTAGCCAATGCATTACACAGAACACTCTATCTTGGAGGTGATTGAATCAATGGGACCCAAGGTTTCTCCCATTTTCAAGATGGTGGTTGTACGGACCTTGGCCATCTCGTTTCAGATTCGAGGTTTATTCAAGGCCAACACCACGTCCCCCCTCCACTGCAACACCAATTGAACAATGTCGGTGATACTTTATCTCCTCGATCGAACTATCCTGTTTCAAGAACATAAGCCGATTGATCCCACATCACGATAAACAGGGAAGTAAAAATTGATCAAGCGAGAGCAACTTTGCAAAAAAAGCCATGCATCCTGACTTGATTGATATATGCTAATAACGGCAGGCAACAATCAGCTATCAACCGAAAGCAAAAGGTCCACGTATGCGAAATGCAGCTTATGAGGGGAAGCATTGAACAACATCCATTTTAGGAGGGTGAGCTGATGAATACGATGATGGCCAACTGACGACAACGCCTCGTGTTATGGGAATAACGTGGGTGCACTAGCTTTGTCTGAAAGCAAGGACGCTAAGATACTGGGCTTATGAGTTCGTCATTCCACATTTGCACCGGCGAGATATAATATAAATCTCTTGAGACCTGCCGAGGCGGCAGACAAACTTCATCGGGGAGCACGACGCCGACTCCGACTTTTATGCAAGCCGAATAAATTGTATTATCGGCGTTTTCATATTATCTTTTCACGCTGTTGGAAATCAGAGTTCGGATCCCCCGCTTTCGAAAAGAGTAACGATGTGTCTCTTCTAAACTCTCATTGACATTGCGATGCGATACAATGCAATGCCATCAGATCGTTTCCTTTGATGGACTTTGTGGATATTTACGGAATTTGATTGGTGTTGTCGTATTGGCTCAACGAACGTGAGTTGTGGAGTTATCCAATAGACGAAATTGTTAAGGAGAGCATGTATGGATCAGCATAGCTAGACTCATGAGTTAACAGAGCTTTGATAACCTGGCCAATGCATTCGCAAAATTAAAAGTAAGCAAGAATGCAAGCCCTCATCCCTATTCATCGCTATAACTCATCTTATCAGGTATCATGACTGAGAAGAGACAGGAGACAACTCCCTGTTGACGCTCCTCATATCGACTTACTAGAGGTTCGAGCAAATCGGTGCTGAATACACTCGGCCAAGGACGCAATTCATTCTAAAGCGAAAACAGGGCAGAGTCTAGAGAAAATAACCAAAATTGATCAATTGATCAACTCCTTTTCAAACAGGTGGAGGTAACAAGATATAGAGCCAGGCTTATACTCCGTCAGCCGGTCCCTTGCATGCGTTATTGACCAAGTTTGGTCAATCCTCGGAGAATCTGCAACCAATCAAACTGAGTAGTGGACTACAGAACAAAGGAGTTTGTTCAGCCCAGACAAAGGCTGACGCCAGTATAACTAACCTAGCATTGTGCAAGACTTTCATATACTTGACAGATGTAGAGAGACCATAGCTTGTGTTGGCCTGATCTGTTTAAGGGGTTTGCATTTCGCTTGTCGTGAAAAGCCTATCAAGAGGCATTACCGAGTTTATAGGTACTAAGCCTTTCTCGCATACCAATGAACCACCTCAAGCCTGAGGCTGGCTGAAGCCTCTGACAGAGAGCTGGGAAACGCCAAATGGGTCCATTTGCTGGCCCAGCAGCGTCAGATCGAGTGAGAAGGGGTCAATTTGAGGCATCTGGTTGGCTGAGATTCGTGTACAAAGTGCATGCATAAATACTTTTTCCTAAAGTACCCAAGTATCAGGTACAAGTCTAATTAAAACTTCCAGGGCAGATCGAGCCTAGCGAGCAAACTCGGGTTTCGTTTCCAGAGGAATGTGACCAAATTTAGTTGGTGACCCCAGCGACCGGCTACTGAAAAGAGTTCCTTTACGTCTCGGATCTCATGTCAATGGTCGTATCAGACAATGGTGCAAGTTGGGAGTCTCTTTTAGTGATTCGTTGAATGAGCATCAAGTGCAGATACAAATGTGAAGAACAAGAGCCAAACAATGGAAGATGGCTCCAAGACCTCGAGCCTGCGAACAAAGAAGCCAAACTAAAGTTTCCAGCTCAGCTCAGCTTCTCCTCTCCTCTCCTCTCCTGTGAGTCGTTACTTGGTCGTAGTGGCACGAGCCCCTCACAGGGTAGGTCCGCTTACACTAAGTCCAAAGTACCCAGTACTTCATGACGGGCAGCCGCAGTGTTAGTGCGTGCCACTAAGACCAGGTTAGCAGGCTCCAGCTCATACCTAAGGTACAGTACTCAATTGTAACGGTCCCTCGAGATTGCGTTTGCTTGCTCTGTTCTCTCCAACTTAATTAACTTGGATTCTTCATTCACGCACCCAAGCCACTTCTTCAACCACCACTCACCACAATTCACTCCTTGACCATTTCAACTCGATTTCTTGCCATTCGACACACAAACTTGCACCAAAGATCAGCCAATATTTATTTTCCAGCTTTACACAACTCATCGATCGATTCGACTTCTCAGTTCAAATTTCACGGCGGTTGCCCCTAGCAGCAGAGCAGACTAGAGCACAAGTGCAAGCGTAGAAGCATCATGTCTTCGCCGTGGAAGAAGCAGCCAGAGGATGTCGTCGACAGTGTGCTGAAGCGTGCAGAAGTGAGCAAAGTGAGTGACTTGATCCATTGACTTTTTACTAGTAAAAATTCAATCTGTTCTTGTTTTACTCCTGATGAGGCAAGCATTGACTGACATTTCCACTCCTTAAGATTGCACGACGTTTGCAAAACCGCCTCGCCCTCGCAAAATTCAAGACCAAGCATGGCTGGGAAGACCTCACACTCGACTCCATCGAGCCAAAAGTCGAAGAGGAGATGCGAAGGAAACGTTTGACCGAACCTACAGATGTCCTCTCCGACTCATCATCAAGCGCATCCGATCTCCCATATCCGTCCCGAGCACTCATGAGCTCTCCCCTCAAAGCACCCCTGTTCTCCGATGCGGTAGGCTCCAGCAATGGCAGCACGGGACACCGCAAGCGCACATACCTCGCCTCCTTTCACGATGTATCATCGAGCCCTAGCAAACGATTCCGACTTTCCCCTACGGCACACAAGTCCTTTGGCAGTAATGGTGTATGGAAGAGCTCGCATCAACTAACACGATCTTCTCCCCTCAAGCCCAGGCGGCAACAACACTTTACTACCTCGGGCGGACCCGATGTCTCCTTTTTTCAGCAGCGTCTGATGAGTCGTGAGCTGACATCACCCAATTTTGCTGCACCTTCCGATGACGATGACGATCTTTTGCCCATCCACTCATTCAACCCTACCAACATCCGCTCGTCTCCTCCACGCACACCACCTATGCGCACCAGGTCTGCTAGCAAGCGGAACAAGGGCGGGAACGGAGCAGGGACCAATGGCAAAACTGGTGAGGAGGGAGCAGATTTACTTCTCTACCTCGCTGCTTCGCCATCACCAGCTGTCAGAACTTCAACTCGAACACGAATGGAGCCTCCTTCAACCCCTCCCCAGAAGAACAAGCAGATGGATCTACCTTCGTCGATGATGATGACGCCTGGTGGGGGTAACCTCTTCCCAACCACCCCCAGTCAAGCTTTCGACTTTGCCGAATTTGTCAATATCACACCCAGCCCAGCACAGAAGCCCTTCAAGACACCAATCTCAATTACGGCAACTAGGACACCCGTGAGCGGTACCCAAAGGCGGCTCACATTCGACTGAGCGTCGGAATGAAGGGTTTGGGAACTGGTGTGAATATGATTCGAGTTCTTTGTGGACATGATACCATGACAGCACTTGTTGTGATACTCACGCATGCGCTTTTTATTTTTTATTTTTCAACTATTTGGAATTGGGCCTTGATTATTCGTGGCGTACAGTAACACCACTGTACATGTCTGGGTTTCCCATTATTTGCGACGGCGTTATAGAATAAACGGCAATGGCATGAAAGAAGGTCTTTCAAGGGAGGTTATCGAGGGCCACATCTCGTACCAAGTGAGACCAGGAGGATTGTTTTTTCCCCAGCGGTTGATTTCTTTTATCTTGTTTGAGGTGAAGAATTGTTAAAACAGATTACATTATGGGCCGGTTCAGGAGAATAGGGGCACTGCCTGGATGGGTGGATTGATGGAACGGCTTATGGATAATGTGACTATCATCCTATTTTACTACTAGTACCTAACTATTTCGAGTTCAAAATTCACATTATTTCTGAGTCGTTCTTGAGACTATTGATCATACGACTGCAAATGCCTGGCATGTGGAACGAAAACGAGTGAGGTAAGAAGGAAAAAAAAAACCCCTTCTCCTTCGGGCACGCAAGGGTAGGCCGTCGCATAAAAACCCGTGTCCAAGCGCGCGTGCGACGGGCAATTTACGCGCGAAAGAGCTGGCGCGTAGCCATATCGTGTCTGTTTCGCGCCCCCGAGACCCCGTTTTTGACCATTTAGAGCCTATCACTAGACGAAATGCCACAAGTGTAAGTTTTGAGTCTGATGTCATGAACTCCCGAGGCATGGAAAAAGCGTGTTATTTGGTTGGATGGACTGCATCATGTGGATTGAAGAGGGGTTCAACAGTACTTTCGAGACATGTACTCGATTAGAGGCTCAACAATGGCTGCCAAAACCTGCCAGAAGTGGAAGCACCACGTATTTGATACATTGCTTACATCCATCCATACATAAGGTAGTGGAACACCACACTACGCCTGTAACCTACCTAATCATGCAATGTCAATCAAGAGCGCCTTGACATTCACGCCCAGAGTCAAAATGACACGAACAGCACATTGTATTAATAGTGGTATAAAACTAAAGTCTCGGCGGAGCATAGCAAGCTTTTCTGATTTTGACTCTAGCGACACCTCACGCAGTGTGCGTTCTTCTAAAGAAAAAGAAGGAGAAAAGCCTAGTTCTGTGGTATCATAAGCATAAACGCTGACATCAAACATCAACACCATCTATCCATCTTCTATTTTAAACTCCCCCCAAGTCTTACAGCGAAGCCAATGAGTATCCCAGGAGAACCACCATGTTGGTCCTCCGCCGAGAGGGAACGAAGTGAATTTCCGTGTCCTTGCTATGAGGGTTCACATCGCCTGGCCGGTTTGTCGTCTCAGAATATTGCCATCGCTCTCACTTCGAGAGTGTCGAGGTGAGGGGGGAAAGTCAGATCCATCGTATCGGCCATAGATACTGGGTACCCGAGGTTGAGGAGGCACAGGAGGCCATTCGCTAACGTCGCTCACTCCACTGGTATATCGTGAAGTGTAACTCTCAGCCCGAGAGTGTCTGACGGTTTGGCGGTTTGTGCTATAGAAGGAGCTGGCGGTAGTATAGCGTGGCATGTTTTGAATGTGTCCCATGCTAGACATGTGTCGGCCATCGAGCTCCAAGTCGAAGGGGTTCGAGTGAACGTTGCCGCGCCAAACTTCCTGTGGCCTTAGCCTCACACCGTCACCTGTCGATTGAGGTGTAAGGTTGCGCGACATGGTCGGGCTTTGCCTCTGATCGACCGGCTCTCTATAGGCCATCGGTGGTGGTTGCATGGGGTCAGGGGACAAGCTGGAACTCTCGTCGGCGAACGGGTTATCCAAAGAATGAGGCCGAGCAGGGGCAAGTGGGTGTGGCACAAGAGAACCGTGAGGCAAGACGCTACCGCGAGCATATGAGTCCCCACGAGGCACAGCAGGAATGGTGTTGGCATCAGAGAAAGGGTTGGGGCTAGGGGTTCGTCTTCCATCATCACCATCGCCCGGTACAGGGGGGGCAGCTGCGAGGTCCACGACGCTTGATTCTTCAATAAGTCGTGACCACCATCCCTGTTGCTGCCCGGGAGCTGCGCTCCCTCGGCTAGGGGCGCGGTTTGTAGACGCGCTGTGGCTTTCGGCGCCGAACTGAGAGTTTCCTCGGCTCATGTCGACATGAGAAGAGCTCATGGACTGTCGGAATCGTTGACCAATCTTCTTAGCATTGGCGCTCATAGCGGCGGCGACCTTGACAGAGCGAGGCGTTGGACCGAGCGAATGATTGTCGATTTCGTACTTCTCCTTACCAGATCCGCCTTGAGGGAAATCGAGTGGGGTGAGAAGAGTGCTCCTTCGACGCTGCTGTCTCCGTCTCCTGATGAGCCAAAAGATGACAAGTGCTAGGAAAGACAATCCCACGATGGAACCGACAATACTGCCTACAACAACTGGAGTTGGGCCCGCATTGTCGGAGTCCTTCTTGGCAGCTGAATCAGGACTTTCGGTTTTCGAGGCATGGTCGCTTCCAGCAGTCGCACCGAGGCCAATGGTCGTAAGGCCTCCGTCGGCCAGAGTCGCCGTACTAAGTGCCGGCGCAGCTCCGTCAGCGCCCGTCTCACCATCATCGAAAACGAAACTATCAGATGCTTCAGTAGTCTCAGTAGCGGAAGAAGTAGTTCTGGTTCCAGATCGTGTTTGGAGGGTCGTTGACCGAGATGGAGGCCCAGTGAAGGTGAAGGATGCAGTATCAAAAAGGAGAACCTCCGAAGTGGATGTCGAAGACGAGGGCACGGACGATAGCGATGAGGACTCAGTCTCGATTATGAGTCGAGCATTTTCTGGAGTATCCTTAGGCGCCTGGACAGGCGTCGTTACAGGATCTGGTCCATCGATTAATCGGGCATCCTGTGGTGTCTCCTGAGGTGTCGGCGGCGCCGTTGTCTGGATGGGTGTTGTCACCGGATCTGGTCCATCTGTCAACCGAGCATCTTCTGGTGTTTCCTTAGGCAGCTCTTCAGTGGTTGGCTGAACAGGTGTCGTTACCGGGTCAGGACCATTAACCACTGCGGATTCTTGGGGCGTCTCCTGTGGGTGTGGTTGAGAAGTTGACTGAGCAATCGATTCGATGGGAACTGTCGTCTCGTTCAGATTTGCGTCACTAGTTTCAGGCGCTGCCTCTCCTCCAGCTCCAGGTACAGTCGTTGGAACGGGCTCGACCTCTTGCGTTGTAGGTACAATCAATGATGCAAACACTGGGGTATCTACAGCAGGATCGGCTACGGGAACAGATGTCAGGTCTGTAGCAGGCACAGTTGAAGCCGGCGGCAATTCAACGCTGTCAGTGATCTCTGTAGCGTTGGCTGGGACATGGTATGTAACCACGATGGTAGTAGGCTCGGGGATGACCACATAACGAGACTCCATCTTCGTCTTAGTGATCACCACGGGTGCTCGTTCTTCGAGCGAGTGTGTGTTGGTATCGATTTCTCGTGGTATGCCGGCATACTGTCTCCCGAATAAAAATTTGAAAAAAGCCCGTGTTTGGAGGGCAAACATCCTCGACCAGAAACGTTCGCGATGCCAGTCGCTGTTAGTGAGAGCTAGAGTCGGAGCCTGGCCCAACCGTGAACACAGGTAAAAAAAAAAAAAAAAAAGTCTGATAAATGAACAAAAGCTTAACATAGGGCCCATGTGGCCATCTACTTTCTGGCAATATGCATGTAGATGGATGACCCAGTCACCTTGCAAATGTAATGAAGGTAAGAGAATGTAGATATTACGGCCAAATACCGTGATGAGAAACGAGAATGAATGAATATGGGTACGACAAGAGAATGTAGAGGGCGCAAATCAAGGAAAGACACCAAGAGAAACAGAAACAGAGAAGGAAAGGAAGACAAGACAGAAAGTGTGACAGAGAATGAAACGACAATATAATTGACCCGAGTGGGAGGGTGGTCAACCTAACGTTAAGGTACCGAGCCGACCTACCATGGCTCCCTTTACTCTTTACTAGCGTTTTAGCTGTTTCCAGATACATCAGTTCAAGTACGGTAGACATGGGTTCGTCATAGCTAGGAGCAATACCCTGTCCTGCGACAGATCTGAAGCACGACAGCCTCCCCACGCTGTCTGAGCTTCACTACCTACCTCACTAGTCAGGTCCTACCGTCCTAGCCAGCTAGTACTAGTAGGTATCCGAGGAGCAAACAAAAGATCTCATGGGAGCAACATAAACAAGGTTGATATCCCAGACTTCTGGGACGCCTTAGCTCTCTTGGCTTGCGTGGCCTTGTGTGATATTTGCATTTGCGTTTGTTACGAGGTTCCAGGCGGGTGTTTTCCCGTCGGGACATCCAAGCTCCAAGTCGAGTGGAAGTTGGTCGGAATAATTAGAAGGGTGTCACCCACATGCGGCATCCTTCCATTATTTTTGCTTCTTTTTTGTTCTTGCTTCTTGATTGCTTTGACGCCTTAATCAAAGAACGGTCTCGGCAATGTGGGCGGCATCGCATCGTGACGGTGTTGATGCATAGTGCGCGTATAAAACAGAATGTTGTTGATGGAAAAAGAAGTCCCGAAGCGGATTTAGGTGAGTGAGCCTCAGCAGGGAGATGGATTTCAGGTGGGGGGGATTGATGCGGATTCCAGAGTCTGGTCTGGTCAATCATCCCGCTTGGCAGGAGTACTGTAGTAAGTTATTCTAGTTAGCGCCCGAGCGCTACTAATACCTGTACCTGGCCACCTGAGACACCTGAACATCCACCACCGTTTCTCCCTGTGGCCCTTCCCGCCAGCAAACGCCCCGAGCCCGGTACATCTCACCTAAAGTTAGCCAAAGGCCCCGCTGCTAGAACGTGGAAGACAAGGCACAGCAAAATATCCCACGAAACAAAGCTCAATCTAGAACAAGATGACAGACAGACTGCAAAATTTGATCCTCCTGAGAATTATTTGGCTAGAGCTAATCAACTAACATACATAGTACCTGCATAACGTACCTGAAATGTGTCTCCTTTGGGATGATGCCAGCATTATTTCGGAAGTAATAACAGACGGCATATTTATCACCGCCCGCCACCACACACAAACAACTCCTCAACACCATCCATCCATCCATCCATCACACAGGAAACCAAACAAATCAGCCCAACAGCTCGGCATTGGGAAACACAACAGGGTTGGATCACCAGATAGATTAGCCTGGTAAGCAGAAAACAGCTGGTTCAATCCTTCTTCATGCACTATCAATCCCATGTGCCATCTATGTTAAATATTATGTTGTACTTCAAACCTCCCTCTCTCAATATCCTTGCTTGGATCAGTTCATCCCCCCTTGACTTACCGCTCCTAGACCCTTGTTCCGGGCCACAACCGCCCAAATCCCTGTCGGCCTTCGCCTCGAGCCTGACTCGGACTGTCACCGTTTCTCGTACCTAAAATCTGTCTGTGCCTCTGTTAGCGACGCTTTTCGATTACCGAAATAGAGCATCTGTCCGTAACGTCGAGTCCCGCTGATTAACCAGCATGGGACGGAATAAAGCTGATGGCGTGCGAACACGCTAAAGCTTTTGATACCGTAACCTTAAACTTGGGGACCATCCTTCATTCCAGGGATGGTCTTGCAAAAGAATTGTGAGCTATACCAGTCTATTGGGAGTTTCCCAGGTTGTCGGGTAAGTTGTTGAGACGAATGGGACTTTAACAAGAGTTTCAGTACGAACATATCCTGAAGAGTTCCATCAAACTCCTGTATGCTTCGTTTGTGAGATTAGACGCTGATTTAAGAACGTCATGAAACACCAAGGCTGAGCTTATGATTAGACTTAACTAATACTACTTTTAAACACTATATGGTTAAAGCTTCATGTGATCCTTTAGGATCATAACATCATCCAAAAGTGTGAAAAGTTGGAAGACGAACTTCTTGCACTCTTTTCGCTATTAAACATGCATAGTCCCAAATCCTCTCAATTCTAAATATATTTACTATTTCAGACAATATCACATTCACTGGTTTACAAGTTCCCAAAAGTAGTATACAAACCCCCCCCCCTTTAAGTTGCTTTTCTAAGACCCAACTTCGAGATGAAGATCGAGTGAGTGGCACTCTTTTCTTGCCTCGCATCCCGTATTTCGTATCTACCATGTAAACCAGAGATAATCGAGGGCATTGGTTCATAACCCATGTACTCATAAAAGCCAATATGTTCTTTTATGTTCATTTGTTTTTCGATAGGAATCTGGGGTATGGGCAATCCGCAGTATATCAGTTGCATCATCCAGAATGACAGGAGTACATAATCTAGCGCAAAGCATATATACCAAGCACTGAGATATATATTCCCAGCGGAATAAACAAATTCCTACAGACAACACCTGGAGATAACTTCGAATTCGGATTAGGGAACGCGTTGAATTAGCCAATTTAGTGGATCTTCTATTGTGGTCTAGGGTATGTTGGTCCATGGAGGGTCCATTCTTCACAAAGGTTTTTAAAAACGGCTTTGATGAATATTGAATGAGTGAGTGAAGAAGTTCAATGCAGTTGAGAAACGGTGGCTTTTCTCTCATCTTCTTCCTAAAAGCATTAAACTCTGATGTTACTTGTTAGCACAAGAAGAAATCGAGGTCATAAGATACCTCATACCAGGCACCTTTCCATTATTTCATCGGATCTTGTCATAAATAAAGTATGTTAGGTTTGTGGTACCAGGACGGTTCTAACACATCCATTGGCGTTCTCTGACCAGATTAGGAAGTGGCATGAAACAACTTATTAGAAGCTCACTCGCTCTCATCATGTCCCTCAAACATCGATTACCAATGAGAAACGACCGGTCTTGCATGAAGCATGAATTCATATGGCGATGCATTGAAGACAGTCAACAGCTGACCAATCGCGGAAATAGGGGTCCATTTGCCGGGTAAAGGCGGTGGTGGCTTCGCTCCAGGCACCACCAAACTCACTCATATCATGGCTGGATGGATCCATTCGTTCACTCGGGAACCATCGACATGACACTCCTACCTACCTAAACAAGACAACTGGTATCCCTTTCTCATATCGCTTCAGTAGGAGATAATTAGTCTCCAAGGAGGCAGAACCTATGGTTGGCTCTCTTGTTAGGCATTGAAATAACCCCGCGGTTGCTCCCGCATGGACCGAGCCGATCTTGGCATTGACCAACACCTCAACTCAACCTCAGTCACCGAAACTTTTGAGGCTTCGTCTTTCAACGCACTTTGTCCTTTCCACGCCAGAGGCTCAGTTCCATCGTCCAGTCGAGTCTCTGTTAACACACTCTTGTCTTATTGTCCGTTTTCATAGCTGCTGGCTAACGTATCGCTTTTGGGTCTCTCTTAAAAAGTCTTATCATTTATAGTTATTCTTCATCAGTTCATCATTTCTGCCAGCTTCCCTCCATCGATAGCCAAGCTGTCCTGAGGCCCTCACTCAGCTTCTGCATATCCAATCAACATCTAGCTACCGTATGTGCTCTGTGCTATGCCACATCTCGCTGGACCAAAGCTGACGTCGTCTTCTCTTTAGCATAGCATCCCATAGCATAGCTAGCTTCCATCCATAGCCTAAGCATTCTGTCTCCCGGTACCTTTACATTGTTAGTTGCGCCACTACAAGAGCTTCAGCTACCATGTTTGGAAACTTCACCTCCTTCGGTAAGCTAGTCTTCTCTCCATCCGCCTCTCATCACACTTGAACCTCACCCTTCCCTACCCATTGTGATCCTCATGAACATCTGATCCTCACAAAACACCTCATTAACCCCCTCACTTCGTTTCCCTGTCTATATCGCCTGCCCCTCCCCCACAATTCTGCTACCTTGCGACCTACCTCTCCACCTTGGTAGACCCTGGCTAAACTTTGTCTTCTTCAGCCGGCATTCCGGCCAAGAGCAAGGTTGATCCCAAGGACGTACCGCCTCCTACGCCGGTCACTCTTCCTCGCTTTCAACCCTTTGCTCAGGACGACGATACCATCGATGAATCGTCTGCGCTATCTGCTCTTCTCCGTAATACCGGAAGATCAACTGCCGCTCTCGGTCCTTCGGGTTTCTCTGCCATTGGTCTTAATCTGAACCTCGATGCCAAGCTCACAGACCTAATTCCTGGCCCTTCACTCATCCCGGATTTCGATAGTTGGGACAAACTGTCGCCAGATGAAGCCCAAGAGAAGAACCAGTCCACCCGGAACCCCCTAAGAAATGGTAACCTCTCTCCTGGCTGCCATGTGTACCTCGAACGCAAAAAGGAATTGTCGAATGTCAATGAAGAAGCCTTTCGAACAGTCAGAAGGCTTCCAGCCCCCAAAGGAAAGACACAGGCTCGTCTGGGGAATGCCTATGAGTTTTTCCGTTGCCTTGAAGCCTTTACCTCGTTTTGGGATGATCCAACTCAGCCATTACCGCTTCCTCCTTCCCCTGAAGCTTCTCCCCAAGTTACTTCGTCCGGCGATGCTGCGAACTCGGGGGATGCAAAACCTGCGAGTCCCAAGCCAGACGAGAGCGCAAACTTCTTCAGAACCAGCGCTGGATCATCTATGCCACTTGAATATCGCAACAACCTGATAACATCATTCATCAAACTTGTTGCTTATGACTTTGGGTGCAACGTCTCGCCTTCTCGAACCGAACCGCGACTTCACTTCAGTTCGCCCCAAGGATCTAGTTCTCGCAAATCTTTTTGCCCCTCTGGCTGCCTTTTTATATTTCAGAGTCCCACAACCCGTGAAGCCGCTCGCGCCGGCGTGGTCCACGGGCCCGTCGCCGCCGTCAGTGCCAGAGGCACAACTGACTTCACTCAGCCTGATCCTGAGACTGCGCAATCACTCGACCTTGCTCGAGAGATCGTAGCAGCTCTTATTACAGCGCAGCATCGCGCACGTGAAGGAAAGACCGAGAAGAGATTTGGTGAGGGAGAATGGTGGACAACCAAGAAGCGCTGGGGAGGCGGTCCTGGAGGACCCATAGGACGTGAGATCGAAAAGGACCTGGTGCAAGGCGACAAGGATGCGAAACCCAGTGACGAGAACGGTCTTCCGATGCCACTTGCCAAGAAACCTCGCAAAAACATGAGTATCTACGACAACTATCGCATGATTCGACCTCCGTCGTCGACCTGGGACAAGAAGGCTCAATACGAAGCCATTGGGAGGCGCAGGGGGGCCGACTATGACGATATCTTTGTAGTGAGCTCGTTGTTTCACCATATATCGGTCATCCGTGTCAGAGTACCTAATCGGCTGCTTGAGGCTCTGGAAGGGGCACGGGAGCCAAATGCATTCAGGCGAAGTTGGGGTAAGGTTGAGGCTTGGAGGAGCCCCTGGTACGATTTATTTGACACCACACAACGACTCGCAGCTATGAAACTAGTGTGGGTGATGATGGCTTACCAGATGAGAAAAGATGATGTGTGTGATGGGGACGTTGCTATGACCAATGCCTAAGCTTTTTGTGAGGTGGGCCACGGGTTTGGGGAAACCTCATTCTTGCCTGCATTAGGTAGTATATTGGATCTCAGCGTGAGAAGTCAGCGTAAGGCTTAGGAAAGACTAAGATGGCATAGTCGCCGAGTTGGTTGATTACACGCATACATAGGGTATCCATACATAACATACATTAACCAGGGTCACATTCCCGCCTCCGGTTCCGATTAGCTTGGCTTTTTCTATCAATCAGATACCCTTGAGGAAGAGGGTTACAATGAGGCGGCAGCTGAGAATGGAACTTATATCACCTGCAGATGATGTTGCATGGTTTTGTCTGGCAAGTAACTCTGGCACCATGTCATCGTCGTCACACCACCAGTGATTCGAGCAATGTAGGCTGAACCCGAAGTCTCATGATGTTGGTACACATTCATGCACGATGTAACACACAGATTCCATGAACCATATGCTCAGGTCTAGAACATTGATCCAGGGAACATCAAAACGGCTGCTCAGGTAACCTCATGCAAGGCATGGGTATTGATCCTGCCGTCGGGTCTCTTGGAGCTTGCATGAGAGGCCATTACATGGTTCTTCTGGAGGGTAGAGAGATACCAGGGGACTTGAGACATGTCGAGCATGCCACGATACAGATCGAGGCCAAGGGAGACGGGGAGCATAGCTTGCTGTAGCGTTCCATATCAACGGGCGAGCTAGTTAAGGAAACCACCCCATAGTGTCTTAGATATCAAGCGAATGTGGATATGTGTTGGTGTCGGTGTTTGTGGCTGCATAGAAAGGCTGAAGCTATCTGAATTGGGACGGAAACCCGCGTGGCATAGTCGAGTCTAGTGACGGAGGACGTTTCTCGTTTGGTATTCAACTTCGGGAGTCTTATGACTTTGGCTTTTTGGGCTCTGAGGCTTTTGGTTCGAGCCTGCCGGACATGATACGGAAAAGAGAAGGTTGTGCTGGTTGAGTATGTGATATGAGTGCGTAGAGTTCTTAGGAGACCCCGAGAACTATGACATGGCACATGTGGTTTGTTGTAGTACTTGGAGTGCTGTACCGGCAACCTGGATGACACGTCGAGAGTGCAAGAAGATTGGCTATCGTCATCAAATCAGGCCCAGCACAATGGTAACCTAGTACCATGATATCCAATGCTCCGTCCGTGATGAAGCTGAGGCCCTTGCCACAGCCACCAGAATGCGACTGACCAAGACCCTAAAAACCGTTCATTCAAGTGGCCCAAGCTCCTCAAGCCTCAATTCCCCGCTCAGCTCCAGGCGGCTGAGCAGCAACGTCCGTCATTGGCCCACTCAGCCCTGGTTCAGCTCTCGGTATGTCCGTCTGCTAAACCGTTACGGGATGATCTTCGTGCCTCAGACGGGGGAGCTATCGGTTAATTTCAGCCATTTTTTCTTCTTCTTCTTCTGTCTTCTTATTCGAGGTGCATGGCCGTGAATATGCTGGCTTTCCCTCGCTTGGATGATTGGGATAACCCCAATTTGCTCTGTGTGTGTGTGTCTTGTCTTGTATCGTTCGGCTATGGTTGGTGGAAGTTATGATGGCTTCGGACATGGCTGAATATCATCACCTCTTGGCCGTTACTTCTTTGATCGTCTGTACAGTCTCCTGCTAACACATATGTAATAGAGTGCTTATAGAGCGGTCCAGTCTATTGATGCAATTGCTCACTTGACGTTGAGAAAAAACCCCTGCTCCGGGGCTGCATCGGTGATCGCCGTTGCACCGGCATCGGGAAGCGGGTGCGGAACGCTGCCTCAGCCTGACAGGGGCCGAATATCAGAGTCCGGTCTTCATGACGTTTGAAGACTTTCGCATCTCGAGACATCAATTGGCTAACACGCAAAATTGCAGATTCAGCGCGCCTAGGAACTTAATCTTAGGGTGATTGACAGGTGGACATGGGGGGGCGTCGATCATTGTTAGACACACGTTCTATCCTAAACTTGATCACGTTTTTGAGACTCGTAATGAAAATGGCGTTTTGTCCGATATCACATACCCGCCTGTGGTTCCCCAAGGTGACATTTGAAACGCCTCAGCGAAAACGTTGGTTTTGATGGAGACTCAATGCCACGACAGCGGAGATATGTCGCAGATTGGTCTTTGGGTTCATCAGTGGTCGAAAGGTATTTCACACATGGCGTAGGTCTTGACCATGGAGGATCCTATCCTATGCCACCAACAGATAAAATATCATAAGAATCTGGCGAACCGACAAAAGCAAAAGAGCCGCAACCTTGTAAATTACGGTGGCTGATATTTCATATCAAGCAACCGATGAGGTAAGAATGTCATGAAGGGTTATTACATGGGCCAAGAAACACCACGACACGTAACGAGGGACTTGGCTGATGTCCGATGAGACAACAAACAGGGCACGACAGGGCACGACAGGGCCAGAGCCTGAGATTCGGCATCCTGAAGCCGGGGCCCAGTCAGTCGGGTCGGAAACTAGCACTGTAGTGTAGTGTATGAGATCCCTGCAGAAGCACAGCCTGAATCTGATCAAGAAAAGAGTCCTTGGATAGGTAATTAGAGCAAGTATCAATGACGATGTGGACGAACGAACAGAGTGATAGTTCTGAGATAGGCAGTCGAGGGAGGACAGATAGAGAATGGTAAAGGCAGTGTAAGGACTATTTCCCAAATAGAGACGGTGTGATGTGAATTATTGCCAAGTCGGACGCATCTCGTGCTGTAGCGCAGCCGAACATCTCCGTAGTGGTCGTTGAGCTAACACCAGCGATTTCCATTGTCGGCCATGTTTCCCCTTTGGGCCTCTTCTGGCGCTGAGCCTCCATTGCCGAGCTGTCAAGACAACAAAAGTTGCATCACAGGACATGAGAGCAAACAATAGCTTCAAAGACAATAGACATAGTCGAGTTACACTAAAGTTAGTTGAATCTATTCTCAGAGCTCGAATGTACGATTTAAGAAGATGCTATATCCCCTCAACTGCCTGCTATTGCTTCTCTTCAGTCAGCTTCAGGTTCCATCCTCTCCCTCCAGCCATTCAAGACCCAAAAGGTACAGACAGCACTGGTTGCACTTAGTACCTACTATTGAAGGGTCCTACCTAATACCATCATCCCCCCGCCACCACATCACGGCCCTACGATACCCACAGAGAGTTCCAGTCGAGCTGGGTCCCTTAAACACGGCATTTCTCAGCAACGACCATTGATCAATCAATCGTCTTAGACTCAGAGGCAAAACACCCATTATAGGTGCAACTACTTCTCAAATCAATCAATCAATAGGTGCAACTGCCACGACTGTCTAAATCATCAACCAGGGAATCAATCAATCAATCAATCAACCATCAAATTGCCCTGATCGGCCGCTGTATAATCATCTTATCTCTACACCCTACACACCCTCCCCCCTGTCCTAGACCAAGCTTGCGAGACCTTGACCTTGAACCTCGCTCGTTGCTTTTCTTGTTACTCTCATCTATATGCGATTTTTATTTCCCTTCTTCCTAACCGCTTGACTGGTTTATATCATATCGTCTCCCGCCGTTCACCGTCAGACAAGGTCATATCGACATCTTCTCTTCTCCTCGCCTCTTCTCTTACTTTACCTTGAAGGTGTTCCCCCGCCTTCAGCCTTCATAGACCAAACGTCCCGTGCACAGCTACCTACGCTGCCTTCAGCTCTGGAACCAATCCTATCGAAGAACCATCCAATCCCGACCCCCGGCCTCCAGAGAACCCTTAGATCAATCAATCAATCAATCAGAGCCAAGTACTCGAGCGAACGAGCGCAAAGAACGAACGCCTTCTCCTCGCCTCTTTTTTTGCCCCGCGTGAGCATCCCATCAGCATCAGCATTCATCAGCGCAGCATCAATCAGCAGCATTGGTCCGTACTCTTGAGCACTTGACCGTCCCACGCGCTTTTACTACTGTACATCGTCATCGCGCCCAGCTTCGCCCCGGAACTAGGTACTTTTTACATGCGCCATTCTGTCTGATCTGTCTTGGCGCCGAGCCCGAGTTTCCCAGGCCCAGCCCAGCCAGGCTTGCTCTCTTCTTCATCTTTTCTGACCTGCGTTTCTCTCGACCGACCCGACATCTTTCCTCCAACATCATCAGCGAAATCCAGACGTCCGATTTACTGAGCCGCTGCTCTATCTAACATCTTCAACTCAAACAATACCGAAACCGCCCCGTCATGTCGGGATATCCGGGTTACAATTCTGGCCGCTATGGTCCGCCACAACCCCAATACCATCAGCAGCCCCAGGGCAATTATTATCCGTACGACTCGCCCCCCAAAACACGAACATCATTTGATACACATCCCCCGCATTTCCCATACACCCGGCGATCGCTTATGCCATTGCCCGACGAACCATTCGTCATTATGGAGATCATAACTAACAATGTCTTCACTTCTATAGACCCCAACCTTCATACGGCGGTGGCTACCCGCAAGGCCAGCCTTCTCCTCAGCCGCCGTTTGTTTATCAACAACAGGCCCCCCAACAGCAGTACTACTCAGGGCCTCCTCCTCAACAACAGCAGTACGGTAGCCACTACCAACAAGGACCTCCTCAGCCCAATTACGGCTCGCGACCTGGTGGTATGTTACAGACAATGCGCTCCTCGACCGACTTGTACGGTACCAGCTAACTGTAACCAGGCGGCCCCGCTCCTCCTCCTACAGCACCTCAGCAATTCGGTCATGGCGCTCCCAATAGCTACAACTTCAGATACTCGAACTGCACAGGCAGGAGAAAGGCTCTTCTTATTGGAATAAACTACTTCAACCAGCGCGGTCAGCTCCGCGGCTGTATCAACGATGTCCGCAACATGACTGCTTATCTTTCCGAGCACTTCGGCTACAAGCGCGAGGATATGGTGATCCTCACCGATGATCAACAAAATCCCATGAGCCAGCCAACCAAACAAAACATTCTCCGAGCTATGCATTGGCTAGTGAAAGATGCTCGACCTAACGATTCTTTATTCTTTCATTACTCAGGTACGAATTATGCTTTGAAATCCCGAGCTTCCCCAAGCTTCAAGACCTTACTAACAGTCGCAGGCCATGGTGGACAGACAAAGGATCTTGATGGCGACGAAGACGACGGCTATGATGAAGTCATTTACCCGGTTGACTTCAGACAGACTGGCCATATTACCGACGACGAGATGCACCGCATCATGGTTCGCCCCCTACAAGCTGGTGTTCGCCTGACAGCAATCTTCGATTCGTGTCACTCTGGTACCGCCCTCGATCTGCCCTACATTTACTCAACGCAAGGTATTCTCAAGGAGCCCAATTTGGCCAAGGAAGCAGGACAAGGTCTGCTTGGTGTCATCTCCTCATACAGCCAGGGCGATCTTGGAGGCGTGGCCAGCAACATCTTTGGCTTTATCAAGAAGGCTACCAATGGTGACGAGGTTCGCGAGCGCAATTTGAGGACAAAGACCTCTCCAGCCGACGTTGTCATGTGGTCCGGCAGCAAAGACGATCAGACTTCGTGGGTACCCCTAGTTCCTCAGTATTACCCTTGTTACCAGATGATCCCAGCTTGATTATTTGGCTTTCACTTCTTCAGGTTTTGTTATTGGGACAGGTTTCTCAATTAGGCATGTTAGCATGGCGCCAGGCGTTTTGACTTGAAAAAATTGTTGTATCTAACTTGAATAACTATCTTCCGAGCATGCTCCAGATGCCAGATATGGTCTCTTAAAGAGTCTGTATTTGCGCATTTGGGGCGACGAGCTGCGTTGGATCAGTGGAGATTTTCCCCTTTTCCCTACACGGCACAACATGACGGAAGCAATTCGCTAACATGTTCTATAGTGCCGATGCTACCATCGCTTCTCAGGCTACCGGTGCCATGTCTTGGGCTTTCGTCACTGCCCTCAAGAAGAGCCCTCAGCAGAGCTACGTTCAGCTTCTGAACAGCATCCGCGACGAGCTCGCAACGCGATACACTCAGAAGCCTCAGCTGTCGTGTAGTCATCCTCTTGGTAAGCCGAACTATCTCCGACCTCGAAGGTCAGACACTAATAGGTACAGACACAAACCTACTGTTTGTCATGTAACGTATATATATCATGACCGCCGTACCTCGAACTTGGAATTGGAATACCCCGAATCTACTGAAAAAATCGGCTGCATTTGTGCTAGAAGAGAACATGGGAGAGTCGGAAGCTGGGCGGAATAGGTGTAGGCTTTTTGATAACGAGTATCATAGTACGATTGGATGGTATTTATTACAATGGGAGGCTGCCTGAAAGGGTTGGTAGTTGGTTCTTGACATCTTGATGACTAACTGTGCCGGAGAATTCAAACATAAAGCGTATTGCGGGAAGTGTACAGAGTAGTTCTTAAAATAAAATGCTCTTGATTTGATGCCCATAGCGTCTAGCCTCTTTGTGATGGAACATACTGCTTCGATCGCCAAATTCCTATGCGTCAACGCCGAGAACCATCCTACCTTATGTAGAAATATGACTAAGGTATCCGTAACAACCCTGCTAATAACCAAATTGACAATGATACAGACCAGCCATACAAGCCTTGTAAACCGTACGCTCTCGCTCATGCAATGCTATGTTCGTTCTGTCGATGGTCCTGCCAGTTTACATATATCCAGACTCCGTGCAAAGACATGATGTGTTTCCTTATGCTTCGGCTCTCACAACCTTTAGTTGTCTTGATCGCTTCACCTTGCGCTGCTCTTCAGTTGCAACAACAAGTTTGCGGCGCACAACTTCTTGCTTGGCCCAGTTGTTGGCTGACAAGCGAGCACGAGCGATGAATCGTGCCATGACAAGGAAGGTCTTGAGAGTAGGTTTTGTGTTGGAGGTGGCAGCTGCTGTGTGGCTGGGTAGAGAGAGAGCCTTTTTATTGCCAAGGAGATTTGTGCGAATGTCTTCAAGCTCACGCAGTTGAGCTTTATTGCTGTGAGGTAGTCAGTATAAATTGAGTCATAGGCGAGACAAAAGGAACTTACCATGCATTGGCAACATCGAGTTGCAGCTGGAGGAACTTCTTTGCGTACGCGGCATCAGCCCGAAGAGAGGCCTCACGCTGGAAACGGGCCTGCATCCACTCCATCTGCATCACCATGCCTCTCAATTCCTTCCTGTGACGCTCGTCGGCGCTCTCAGCTGCCCTGATCACTGTCTCGAGAGCCTGGTCAGCTCCCTCGATGGTGGTGTCTAGAGCCTTGCGGTCAACAGCGCTCCGTCGGTCAGAACCGCCGTTTCTAGCGGCGACTGCCGTGGCCTTGATGCGCTCAAGATCCTTGTGTAGTTTCTCTGCGCTCATGCGGAATGCTGCCCGTTCGCTGCGTGCTCGCTCTAGCTTGCGTCGGAGAGAAGCCTCGGAGGCGGCAAGGCTCTCGATGAGTTCCTGTTGCTGAAGAACATCATGCTCAAGGTTCTCCATCTCGGCCTTATTCTTCCTCAGTTGGCGGTCATGTTTGCTAAGATCAGGCTGTACTGTGGCCGAGGTGTTGCGCTCACGCTCTGTCTTATCTAGTTGATGCTTCATGCGACGAAGAGCACGCTCATGCTGTGTTGCCGTCTCCTCAGCTTGCGCTCTTGCCTCCTCGAGAACCTCCTCGAGTACTATCTTCTGATCCTCGAGATCGTTCAATTGGCGCTGGAAGTCCTGAGACAATTGCATCGCTCTGCGCTCGGCATCACGGTTCTTGGATCTGAGATCCTGTATTGACTTTTGGGCTGCGGAGAGCTGGCCCCTGAGCTCTGTGACCTCTGACTTGCGACTGTAATCGCTAGTGGAAGACTTTGGAGACACAATGAGGCGAGAGACTTCAGTCTCGTGAACTTGACGCTCGAGGTCGGCAATTTGTCGCTTCAGACCCTTGACGACATCACGGTGGGTAGATTCTTTCTGTAGAAACTCTAGCTCCTTTTGGCGAGCTGTAGTGAGATCTTTGCGGATCATAGATAGCTCGCTATTACCCTCGAAGTTATTGGGTATTTGATGAGTATTCAGCTGGGCTTCATAATCCTCGATGCGACGCTCGAGCTCACGAATCGTGCGCCGAGCAGCAGCGATATCATGACTGTCTGATGAGGACGATTGTCGTAGCTTGGCCTGTAGCTGAAGAATTTCCTGCCCCAGACGTTCTTCCTCCTCGGCAGCTTTCTCGATTTCATCCTCTAGCGTCTTTTCGATC
The DNA here is from genome assembly GCA_014898875.1 of Fusarium miscanthi. Taxonomy (NCBI): domain Eukaryota; kingdom Fungi; phylum Ascomycota; class Sordariomycetes; order Hypocreales; family Nectriaceae; genus Fusarium; species Fusarium miscanthi. The sequence continues at coordinate 68,902 of JAAVUA010000174.1, forward strand.
GCATCACGCTGTTCAATGAGAGCCTTGTTCTCGTCCTTGAGGCGTCGTACTTCATTGTCAAGCTTGAGCTTGGCCGTGCGGAGGTCAAGTCTCTCTTGATCAACACGAAGGGTTTCATTGTCGTAGAATTTCGTTCGGCGAAGTTCTCCATCAAGTTCATCCCGCTCTGCCTTGACTTCGGCCAGAGAGGAGCTGACAGAATGGAGTTCAGCAGTGATCTTGGCAACTTGGTCTTGAATGGACTGCTTCTCCTTGGAGAGCTTGTCCAACTGAGAGTTTGCGTCAGAAAGCTGCCACTTCAATCGTGTCATCGATTCCGTCGACTGCTGAGCATCTTGCTCTGAAGTAGAAATAGCGGCCTGGGCTGCCTCGGCTCGTTGACGCCATGTCTTGAGCTCTTCCTTGAGGTCATCAATCTCAAACTGAGCGGCTTCTGATGAACCTGCCTTCTGGCGCATCACTCTCAGCTGCTCCTTGAGACTCTCAACCTCAATATCCGCAGCCTCTGATGCATTGGCACGCTGCCGCAAAGCTCGAAGTTGCTCTTTGAGGTCATCAATCTCTTGGCTGGCAGCTTCAGACGAGCCAGCTCGTTGACGGAAGGCTTTCAGTTGTTCTTTCAGGTCTTCCACCTCGAGACTGGCACCTTCATGGAGATCCGCTCTTTTGCGTGCCTCCCGAAGTTGTTCCCTCAGATCGTCAATCTCCTTGTTGAGGACTTGTGCTGATGCTGCTTGAGATGAATTGGTGCGTTGTCGTAGAGACTTGAGCTGTTCTCTCAAATCTTCGCATTCTCGCTTAGCAGCCTCGGCTTCATAGCGTCCGGCATTTTGCTCTTCATCCAGTGTTGTCTGCAAAACATCCACCTCATCCTCCAATGCAGCAACTCTTCGGACTTGTGTCTGGTGCTCGATCTGTGTCTGTCGTAACTCGTCACGAACGGTGGAAAGTTCATTGCGTAGATTTGTCAATAACGTCTGTCGGGTTTCGAGGGCGTCCTGAAGGTCTTCAATCTGTCGTAAGAGAATTCCTTCTTCGCTCCTGTGTCGTTCATTCTCGCTTTGAATAGCTGCTTGTAACTTTGACTCCTTATCCGAGAGTGTGCCTTCAGCTTCCCTGAGGCGATCGATGGTTCTTTGCAAACCTGCTGCCCTTTCTTCGGCGCGATTTCGTTCTGATTCAAGATTCTGCTTCTCGGTTTCCCATTTCTCGCTGTCGTTATCATAAAGATTGTCTTTTTCGCGGATTTCTGCCTGAAGATCTGAAATTTCGTCGTTGAGGCGATCCATCTCCGCTTTGTATTGGCCACGGATATCCTTTTCAATTTCTAGCGCATGCTCTCTCTCTTCTGCTAGACCATCCCCAAGATCTTGTACTTCCTTTTCTAGCTTCTGGACATCCTTCTGGAGGGACCTGGACTCGGCTGCAAGTGCATCGTGTCGGCTTTGAAGTACGTTCTTTTCGTCCGTTCGAGCTTGAAGGTCAGCCTCAAGCTGCTCGATTCTGGTTGATAGAGAATTTCGTTCGCGATCGAACCTTTCATGGTTCTTCTTGAGCTCCTTGACGGTAGACTGCAGGGAGCTGTTTTCCTGTGTTATCTTGTGATGCTCCTTCTCCAGAGTAGCATAGTCTTGGCCAGCTTGATCCAATTCCTCTTGCAACCGAGCAACCTTTTCTTCGATCTGACGAGAAAGTCCCTTCGTCACCACCGACTTGTTGGCCATATCATCCTGAAGCTCTTCGAGATCGTGCTCGGCTCGCTCTTTCTCGGCTACAGCGTCCTCCATCTTGGCTTTCGCATCCTCAACTTGCTCCCCGAGGCGGCGGATGTTGTGTTCAAGGTCTTGGATGGTGTCTTTGGCGTCATCCAGCTCATCGTTGTGCTGGGCCTTCTCCTCCAATGCCAACATTTTTCGTTGAGCGTCCTTGGTTTTCTCTTCCGCCTCTGATACGGCATCTCTGAGGGCTTCCATTTGTTCCTTCAGGTCCTCGAGCTCGTCTTCACGCTCCGTGAGTTGCTGATCTTTCTCCCGGATGTCAGCCTCGAGATCACTGATATCATCCTGCAGCTTTTCGACCTGGTCACTGTTCCCTTTCTGTTGTTGTAGCTGTTGCTGGAGGTCTTCGATATCTGCATCGCGATCTTCTAATATGCGCTGCAGCTTCTCAACTTCGGCCTGATTGCTCTGGTTGGCGTATTTCCGCTTAGCCTTTTCTTGTACTTCTAGCATTTGCTGCCGATAGCTCTCTAAGTCCTTCTCAGCGGTTGTCAAGTGTTTTTTGTATCGGTGAAGTTCTCTTTGCATTGTGACTTTGTCGACCTTAAGTTCGGTGTTCTCCTTGAGGGCAGCTTCGCTAAAGCCAGGCCCAGCCTTTCGGAGCGCCTCTTCGAGGAAATGAATCTTGAGCTTCAGTCCAAAATTCTCCTTTTCGATCCTATCAATCACATTCTCCTGTTCTCTTAGCGAGAGCTGATTACCATCCTGGAGGGGTCCCTTATCACCGCCTCTCCTTCGGGAAACAGCCAACGGGGTTGAGGCAGCGCTACTGGTATCGACCTCAGGAATGGTGTTCTCCATATAAGATTGATTACGCGACCCTAGGTAGATGGACGTGTCGCCGCGGGGAACAGGAGTCAGGTCACCTTCGTCGATCTTGTCTAATGCCGGTGTGTTCGGTACCGCGGTGCCATTTTCTTTGCCGAAGCGTCGCACGCTATTTCTTGTTGCTGATTTAAGTAAGGGTGTGAATTCGGCACCTCCAACACTGGGAGGAAGGTTTCGGCGGTCGGCCAAGGGTCCTCTCTGGCGCGGGGTGCGAAGATTGATGCCGTTGGAGCGACCATTGCGGAGTTGTTGTAGGAGATTGCCATCTTTTGGAGGTGACTGAAAGGAAGCTTCTTGTGTTATATCCGCAAAGTCGGGCTGTCCAAGGTAGGTCGCATCTCCGATGTTTGTTCGCGGGGTGTCGAGCGCGCCGCCGCCAAAGTCGGGCATGATGGCGGTCGTTGCGTGGGCGGGCGGTATAAAGTTTAGAAATGCCGTGTATTAGAGACGCAATACATGTTATGTAAATAGTTCAAAACGCTCTGCAATATAGAGCAATCAAGTCTTGCAAAGGCCGTCTCTGGGTGTGTTTGTTGTTAGTGGTAAGAAAGCGAATCGTAATAAAGAAGTCGTAAAGATGTGTAGGTAGCGTCGAATTGTAGCGCGCTATCTCACCGTTGTAAGTCAGGCAAGAAAGACCCAGGCGCTCTTACCACGCGCGCTTTTGTTTACTTTGGTATCCGTTTCTGGCCTAGAGTCAAAACAAATCGCAGCCAATTGCCTTCATTCGTTGATGCCCAATTGGCATGACTCAGCATCGCTCACTACGGTCATAACCCCGCTAATGTTCTTCGCCCCAACACAGGTACCCCAGACCTATAACGATGATAACATCGCTTGAAAGAATGAGGCGATAGGTTGATGAGCACTAAGAGGGGAGAAAGCATGACATATTGAACACGGTTGATCGGCAGACTCCAGTGAAACAGCGGAACAACGGATTCACAGCGACAGCCCGATCAGAAAAAGATCTCACATCAATCCAGTGACTACATCTACCAATCTTGTTCAACAATCCACCTGCACCTCCAACCCCCAACCTGAACTCACCACTCACACCACACCGCATCACAATTCTTCCTATAATCGTCTGCCTGCCTCATCAAGGGGCCCGCCATGTTCTTTTCCCAAGTACCAGACGAGATAATTCAACAGTTGCTCTATTATATCCCTCCAGAAGACAACCTCTCTAATTTCCAGCTTGTCTCACATCGCCTAAGGCATCTGGCTAATGAACCGCTCCTGTGGAAATATCATTGTCGAAGCAATTTTAGATTCTGGCATCCCGAGCACAGCCTGCAGCGTCGTTTGAAGGGCAGGGCATCTGATACACCGTGGAAGAAATTATTCATATTACGCAAGTCCCGCAATGAACAGCTAAAACGACTCTTGGGCGAGATCCTTGTAACCAAAGTTGGCCGCCTAAAGCGATATGAAAAAGTTTGCCAACTTGGTTATGACGCCAAAGATTTTCTTCTAGAGCAGTGCAAAGCAGACGAGAATGCCGAAGATGTCTTGGCTCGACGGTGAGCAACCTCATCGCTAATCTCCCGTTCGAATACTTATTTAAATCTTTTTAGATATTATAGTCAATCCCTGCTGGATAGTATCCACAGATCTATCGCCATTGATGAGTGGTATAACATTCAACTTGTGAGCTCGACTCACAGTGGGCAATCACAGACCCTCAGCCTTGAGCGCGCTCTTGGTGCGTTTGATTTATTCGTTCTACATGACCAGCCCGGAGATTTGGATGATGTAAGTACTCCTTGCATGACCAGGGTTCCCCCGGGTTAACACTGCGTCAAGATTAGCGACATTCTTGATAATCTTGCAGCCGAGTTTCTTGAGACTCAACCAGACATCAGTGAAATGTCAACGCGACAAAAGGCACTGGAATTAAACCGATGGCTCCGAATGAATAAGCTCACAGGTTTGCGGAACCCTGAGACAAGTTATCGAAATCTCAGAAATTGTCTCATCGGCCAAGCCCTGCGCCATGAAGATCACGACTCGATTCCTATCATCTCCAGCGCCATCTTTTGCTGCCTCGCTCAGCGTTTGGGTGTCGAAGCACAATGCTGCGCATTTCCAACTCATGTACATGCTATAGTGCTTGCAGAGAGAGGAAAGACTTTAGACAGCACCCCTGTTACAGAGGACCATGCACCTCCAGAGAGGATGTACTTAGATCCCTATGGCTCAAGTGAAGAGATTCCTCTGGCTGATTTACAGGCTTTGCTGTCCCGTTTTGGCTGGCAGTCGAGCACCGATACCTTCTTGTCTCCCGTAAACCCCGTCGCCATTGCCATGCGGACAGCGCGCAATATCAGAGCCACTGCTGCCAGGGTGATTAGCGCCCACGAGCAGGCTGACCCCGAACTTACCAGACTTATCACCGGCAATGATCCAGTCAATATCGAGGCTTCCCTCTACTCCGCACTCTGGGCGTCTCTTCTTCTTACACCGGTCGACTCCTTCGAATGGGACGAAGTTTTGGAACCTTTCCTCAACCGATTTGCAAAGAGCTGGCACGTAGACGCTTGGCTTGTTGAGAAGTACATATTCCCTTTGTACGATCGCTTTGGCCCCTTTCGTGAGAGATTTATGAGGAACAATCCCCGTAGGTGGGATGACCCTCACGAGGTTTTAGGTCTTGTGGATGAGTTCGATGAGGTCCCACCACCGGTTTTTCACAGGAACAACGCGCGAACCCAAAATGTGCTCTACAAGATCGGGCAGGTCTTTAGACACCGACGATATGGCTGGATCGGTGCTGTTAATGGGTGGACCGACCAGGGTACGAGGCGTTTGCCCATGCCGCACACCGTGGCTATCGACGAGACGCTGGACGATAACAGCGATACAGAATTACCTAACCGGGTACGTCCCCGAAACCAGACCTTTTACACATGCCTGTAAGTCACCTAGAGTTCTAATCTTCATTTGCGCTGACGTATAATCATAGACGCACAGTAGGCCCTGAGCGGCATGTTGTTGCAGAAGACAATATTGTGCTGATTCAGGATCCGAGAGAGGTCCCAGAATCCTTGTTTCCTCAGGCTGGAAGGTTTTTCAAGAGATTTGATACTGAGACTTGCACTTTTGTGTCCAACATCACGGAGCAGTACCCGGACGATTAAAGGGTGTTCAAAATCTTTGCTTTTATGTTGGTTCTCACGATTTTCACTCTTCGGAATGCATGCTTGGTGTTTGGATGGCTTTATTACGATGGACGGCGAGCAATCTCTCTTTACTGGAGATCATAGTTCACGATACAGGTTGTTTATGCAGCGAAAAGGTGTGCAAAGTATTGCTACAAGAGAATTAGTTTCAATAGCATGAGTAAGTACGATCCTGAAGTACTACATATGTTCTAAGCACTCTAAGCTCTTGATGACCTCAATAGGACGTTGGATCATATCACGTCGCTTTGATTACTTCTTCCAAAACACCCTTCTCGGCAAGCTTTTTCATCCACTTGTGTAGGGCAGGTCCGTAGTCCTTTTTTCGGCCTTTTACTCGTTGCTCGTCATCAGAGATAGCCATCAATTCTGAGCGGTATTCGCCCATGGCAGCCTTGACTTCGACCACAAGTTCTTGGTGAAGCTCATAAGCACTCTGAGTGTCGAAGCTCGGTCGCTTAAGCTTTTCCTGTAGAGCGTCTGGAACTTGTGCATTCATGATATCTGCCTTGGTGAGGTTCAAATCGGAGAGTCGCGACTCGTCTTCAATGTCCAGAGGAGCTTTCCCGGCAGAGATGAGGTCCTTGAATGCGGGAAGAGATTCGGTGTTGTCGTGTAGATACCGAAGTGATACAACGGCGTGAGCAATACTTTGTGAGTAGGCAGTGAGTGGGCTTTGACAAAGAGCTAGAAGGTTGAAGGAGAGCTGACTCTCCTCATATTGGAGCATTCGGCCTTCGATCTGTGGTCTTGCCACACTTGTCCAATCACCAGTATCGGGAACGCGATCTAATGGATGAAATTAGCCAAGCCCTGGAATAGTCGCAGACAGCCTACCCAGCTTGTGAGGCTTAAACTGGAGTCCATCTAGCTCCCATACATAACCACCCGCGGGAACATATGCAATGAAATGAAATCCATACTGTGTATTGGACTTCTTTTTCCTTGGAGGTGCTCTCTTCCCCTTCTTTGTTGCTGGGCGTCTCTTATTCGCGCTGGTTTTCGCGTCTGATGCTTCGTTCTCCAGATAAAGATCAGCGTTGAGATGGTCCATACGACGTGTGAAAGAGTTGTGTATCGTGCGGATGAAGTTATTTTTGCTGATTTGGTGGCCTCGTAGAGCAGTATTGAGGTCCTTGGTTGACTCCTTGAAGGCTCGGAGCTTTTCACCGAGGTCGATTCCTTCGGCGTTCATAACAATGTTTAGCATGGCCACAGTCGCACATGCATTGCTTGTGGTCTATTGAGAGTCAGACAGGATATTTGCAGGTTGTCTGGTACCTACTTGATTCGCAAACCATACACCTGTTGCATCTTGTTCTTCGCTCTCCTCTTCAAGTCCAGGTAGATACTGAAACAGAAAGATCAAACCGTATACCGGCTGTCTAAGATGTGTTAGTATGTGTTGTGACTTATATAAGCAATGCTTGTTGTAGTCTTACGGTAGAAGTGCGAGTGAGTCTTGGTCAATAGTGAAGATCTCCTGAGCTTTGACATTGCAAACTCCCAAGTCTCGCAGAATGATGTTGAAGAAGGCTGGTTCTGACTCAAGCTCTATCCAGCCTTCCCACTCTTCGACATCCTTCAGTGATAGAGGAGCTAAGGCTTCATCAAGGAGTTCTTCAGAATTTGGGCAATGGTTCAGCTCGTTTGCTGCCTCGCTAGCCTTGCGCTTGGGGTTCCTCCTGGGGCCACTCATTGTGACTTGAGTAGTGGTCTGCTGAGGAGGCTTGGAAGCTAGACGATTAGAACGACGCACAAAAGGCGCGTCTTCAGAAGACTCTCCGCCCTGAGTATTGTCGTCAGCTTGTAACACATTCTTCATGGTGGAGCATTTATCGAATGAGTTGGAGGGGAAATGCAGAGGATGGAGAAGAAGGTGCTGCGAGTATCAATAAAGAAATGCTCGGCCAATGAGTGAATCTAACAAAGGAGAATAATTATCTGTTTATTTTGCAGTGGCTTGGTTGACAAGTTTTTATCTTGGGACTTGGATGTCTTTCTGATGTTTGTGCGCTGGATGCTTTACCTGCCAGTACAATAAAGCAGGGCAGGCAAACTTCCAACCCAGTCTATACCCTTACAAAGAATCAAAGAGGGGCTTCTAGACCTTACCCTGTGCGTGGTGAAGGAAAAGAGCTCAAGCTCTCATCATAGATCGCTATCCGCTTCTACTCTGACAACGGTATGCAGTGCTTAACAACGGACAGGGTGATACGTCTACGTATAAAGCACATTAGAGTCTTGATAATTTGTCTCAACAGAAGGGAGCACCCGGACGTCGGGTAGATATATACCTGTGAGCTAGCTAGCAGACTTTGCTCTGTTTATCCCTGAATTCATCATGCGCTTCAAAAGAAGCTATTATATGTTGCATGAAGATAAAGTTGATAATGAGCATCAAGACAGTAGAAGACAGCTTCATGCTGCAGCCAATAGGCATTCAGTTTACCTCCATTGTTAGCTCAAAACTATAGCTACCAGCCAATCACTATCATGCATACCTAGGTACCTGTATGTTAACCGTGGAAGACGGTTGATTGTTGTTATAACAGAAAACGCCTGCTTGTAAATCATCGTTCATCAAACTCTGTCTCCGACCTAATAGAATCTGGCAATATCTGATCATCAATATCCGAAAGCGTTTGCAAGGCCACTGAAGCTTAGGCGCCAACTGGCCTGTATCCACTGTAGCTCCAAATTGCAGGGGCCAGTCGCGTCCAGTCCAGCCAGACGTGACGCAGTCCAAAGGGATTTCCATCATCCACCCGTGAAAACTACATTCACTTTTAGTATCAAAACATTAACTGCGACAACCAACTTGAACCTTGCACCTCACAACGCGCAACAACCAGTCGCTCCATCATCACCAGGCTGCGGCTCGGTTCTCCTAATTATTGACTTCTCTTTTAGGCGCGTCTATTTCTCCGTAATGCGAATGCCATGAGCACATCGACTCCCCGCCTGCGGTCTGGGTTCCCAGCTACCCCAGCTACCGCTGCTCGACGACACAACAATCCACAGACTCCTAGTTCAGCCGGTTCGCCGTCATACGGAAAGGGTTCTTCAGCGAAGTCACCCTCTCTACCGCTTGCACCTGAGAATACGCAGCCTCAGGGCGCCGTCAGCCAGCCTGTGATTCCTCTGACCGTTCTCGATGCTCCCCAACAACGCCTCTATGCATTTGGCGTCTACGTCTTGTTGTGGGCTTGGAAGTTCTATGATTGGCTTCAGGTGGTTGAGGATGGCGACTATTCCTGGCTCCTCTTCCTAAAATGGATCTTCATCGACTTTGTCTTCCTATTTGGTGTGCCAGAGTTGAGGATACCTTGGCTTGAGCTCTCCCAGCCTGTCGTTACCACTGTCTTCTCCTTACAACTGATATTCAACTACATGCTCATGTTCAACATCCCCGTAAGCCCTCGGACATCGTCATAATACTGAACCACAAAACTAATTCATTTGAAGATTCCACTGCACTCATGGCTTCTGGGCTTCTTCAAAGTTCTTTACGACCGCGAACTATCAGTTTCCGAGCATAATGTCAAAGTCTCAACCATTCTCAACAACCATTCCCTCATCATGGGAAAGCAGATTATCAACATCTTGCCTGAAGGCTCTGCAATCCTCAATCCCGAAGCAGCTCCGTTCTGCCTGGGCGCAAAGCCAAAGAATGTCGCATCTCTGCCCATTTACTTCAATGCCACTATCCCTGCCGAAATAGAATTGGTTCGCATTGATCTCGACACGAACAAGGAGGAAATAATCAAGATTTCGAACCGCGAGGTCAACAGGGTAGCTAAGCAAATTCGAGAACATACCGCCGATCAGACTACGTCCGGCTTTCAGTGGGACTATCCGGTTAAGAAACCTGGTGTCTATCGACTTGGAAGGGTTTTGGACGAGTACAAGCTCGAGGTTCAGCGGGCCACCAGGGATACATACGTCGTGCCTTGTCCTCAAGCCAGAATTCGAGCTTCTTCAGACCCTCAGCGCTGCATCCAAGAGCTTTCTGATCTCTCCCTAGATGTCTACGGTACACCCCCTCTCAAGATTGTGTACAGCCGTACAGTCAATGGCAAAGATCACAGCTTCCACTTCCAGAGTCTCCAGCCTGACGGATTCTCATCGCCTCTTCTTACGGCTTCTTCCAGTCTTGTTCTGGAGAGCCAGGATGACACGTCTTGGGTGCGACCTTCCAAGGTAACCGTCGGGCTTAACGAGTCTATGACTTCTGCTGGAGAGTGGGAGTACTCGATCGATGAGGTCCGCGATGCCTTCGACAATATTGTCAAATACGCCGACTTGGAAGAGGATGACAAGGCCCGTTCAAAGGGTCTCAAATACGGCTTCAAAGTCAAGGAGCGACCCAGAGCGAGCATGAATGGCTGCGACCTGCGCAATCCCTTCAAGGTTGCAAAGGGCCGTTCCGTCAGACTTCCTGTAGACTTCTCTCTGGCCGGTTCGAAAGATGATACATCCCACGAGGTTACGTGGGAGTTCTCACCCATCAACTCCCTCACCAATAGTGGTGAGCATGGCGACCAGGTCTCAATTGGAAGCTACAATGCCAAGAACGCACTGGATAAGCCATTTGTTTCGGAGCCAGGACTCTACACCCTGAAGACTGTGTCAAGCGGATCTTGCAAGGGTGAGGTCAAGGAGCCGTCTTCCTGTCTTCTCCTAAATCCTTTGGAGCCTTCGCTCTCGATTCGCTCAGAGGAGATCCCTGATAAATGTGCAGGTAATTCTATTGGCCTGCGGGTGGACCTGGATCTCGTAGGAACACCGCCATTCGTTGTTCGATACGATATCGTTACTAGTGACGGGCATATCGAGAAGCAATCTCACCGCGTCTCTGGTCTCCGGTCCCAGTTGGAACTGGTGCCCAAGATGGCAGGTCACCACAAATACGTCTTCAAGTCTATTGATGATGCTGTTTATGACAATCTGCCTCTCGCCGGCGAGGACAAGGTTTTGGAACAAGTTGTGAAGCCTGCTGCCTCCGCCAAAATTGCAAGTACCAGTGGTGTTGTCAATGCTTGTCTTGACTCGGAAGTTGAACTCGATGTCCTTCTTTACGGTGAGGCTCCCTTCAATCTGGAGTGGGAGATTGTTCATGATGGCAAACGCAAGTCTGAGCGAGTCACCGGTGTTCAAGAGAATAGCTTCAGGATCAAGACCAACACCCTCCGCAAGGGAGGAGAGTACATTCTTGCGTTGAGCAGTGTCCAGGATAAGCGAGGTTGTAAAACTTTCCTCCAAGACCAGGTCAAGATAGCTGTACGACGCCAGCAACCACGAGCCGCCTTTGGCTTTGTTGAACATAAGCAAAAGATCATGGCTGTGGAAGATACTCACCTACGACTGCCCCTCCGTCTCGAGGGAGAACCTCCTTTCGAGATCAGCTACAGGAACCTTGACGGTAATGGCGAAGTGCTGACCAAGCGTGCCAACAACGCCAACGACAACCTGCTTGTCAAGTCACAGGGCGTCTACGAATTGGTGGATGTGCGAGATAGTCAGTGCCCTGGATCTGTCGTGCCAACAGCATCCCGCTTTGAGGTAGGCTGGTTCCCTAGACCAGAGATCTCGATCGTGGAGTCTCCCAGTATCACTTCAGACGGCAACACCTTCGTCAAGCAAGACATCTGCGAAGGAGACATTGACGGCTTCGAAGTCAATCTCAAAGGTAAGCAGCCGGCAGCATTTGACCCGAGATTCTCGCTGACTAGTTACAGGATCACCCCCTTATCATGTCGAATATGAGGTTACGCACAAGTCATTCCAGGGCGCAAAGGCATTCACGCGGAAGGATTTCGACGCCGCCCTCGCCAAGGCGGCCATTTCTATGGATACCACCAAGGCTGGCGACTACATCTACAAGTTCTCTGCTCTTGCCGATAATCTCTACAACAGCGATAAGAACTTCAGTCCTCTTACTGTTACACAGCGCGTGAATGCCAAGCCTGCTGCTGGGTTTACAAAGCCGGGTCAGTCGTTTAAGTACTGCATGGAAGAGCAGGAACACGAGGACAAGATTCCGATCAAGCTCACGGGAGTTGCTCCCTTTTATGTCGAGGTTGAGATCAAGCACCAAGCTGGCTCACCCGCCGAGACATATCGAATTCCATCGATCGACTCAAACACGTATGGCATCAGGATTCCTCGCCAGCACCTCCGTCTCGGTGCCCAGCAGGTTCGCATTCGTACTGTTAGGGACGCTCGAGGCTGCCAGCGCAAGTACGAGATTGGGGGGCCCTCGGTACAAATCCACCTCTACGAGGCGCCATCCATCTACCCTCTTGAGTCTCGACGCGACTACTGCGTTGGCGAGCGTATTGCATATACTCTCTCTGGTACACCTCCGTTCGACATCTCATACGACTTCAACGGCCGATGGAATGCTAAGTCGCAAACGACCAACTTCCGCCGTATTGCGGAGAAGCCTGGCGATTTCGTCATCACTAGCATCTCGGACAAGGCCAGCGAGTGCCGTGCTGCGGTAAACATCCCCAAAACTATCCACCCACTGCCCAGTGTTCAGATCAGCCGTGGTAAGCAATCCCGTGTGGACATACACGAAGGCAACGAAGTGGATATTCTGTTTGAGTTCTGGGGCACGCCGCCCTTTGAGTTCACCTACACACGTAGCTCCAATGCCAAGAAGGGCCAACGCAGTGTTGTTCTTGAAACAAGGCATGATGTGTCTTATGAACACAGCAAGGTGGTTAAGGCAAGCCAGGAGGGTACGTACGAGGTTGTTGCGATCAAGGACAAGTTCTGCTCGTTCTCGACTCAGCAGGTGGAGAAAAAACAAAGAAGATAGAGCTCTCGAGATGGATTGAGAAATGATATGGGGCAAAGATAGTTTGAAAATTTTGACATTTTGGCTGTTTGATAGGTAATGAACGGATTGTACTGCCAAGGGCGAGGACGAACAACAATGAGGAGGGACACTGAGTTGTATATATGCATCTATACCATGGCACGGCGTTAAGTAGGGTTAATCAGAGCAGGGTTGAATAAGTAAGACTTGTTACGTTCAGAGAAAGGAGTGCTTGTCTCACAGAAGGAAGATAGCTTTCAGCCACAGACTTCTCTGTCTTCTTCTCGTCCTCCATCAACATAACATATTTGTGTAGTGGATTTTTCATCTTTCCGCACCATCAAGCAGAATGGATGTTGAGTCTTGGTATTGAGAGGCAGAACCTCTCGAACTGTCGTTGCTTGGCTCTCTTATCAAGAGCGATCTGTTCGAATGTGAGGATGAATCTCCCCCCTGCTCATGCATCAGGCTACAGAGTCTTTTGGAGTCTAGATGGATCGAAGCACGCACTCGTCCGTGGCTGGCTCTGTAGCCGTGCCAAAGAATTCATACCAGCGCCAGTCAGTGTCTGTCCAGCCCCATTCGTTTAACATAAACACACCCACTGGTCTGGTCTCGAGCAGGATAACCAAACTATTCATTCATGGGCCATTTCCTTTTCGATAACACTACGGAGCAGTTGTAGGCCAGTCTCTTACTGGGAGGTAGCAAGCTACAAGACTGTTAGTCGTATCGGGGCGCGAGGTGTGCAGAATGCTCAGTAACTATCATCAGCTCAACACAGTGGTGAGGGGACCGTTTCACGCACAGAGACGGTTCGGCATGGCTCCAATACATATGAGCGAGTTTGTGGTGACATGCTTACCACCCTTCAACGGGTGCACTTGTTCTGCCTCGCCGCCGCAAGTTCAACGGTTGCTCATGTAGGCAAGTGTGATTGGCAGGTCTAGACGGTCACTTCGGAGTTCTACCACGATAAATATATTATTTCTTGGCCCGCTCGGACGGATCAGCAACTATCGATGGATGAGAGAGAGACAGAGAGAGACGAGCACGGATGCAGAAGAAGGTCCGGAATGCAAGGGGTCAACATGATCAACAAAGCTCTCAGACGATTATGACATTGATGCCAACGTCATCTCTCATGTTATTTAGGGCCAAGACTGGTCCTGGCCTCGGTAGTGTCTTGTCTGGACCTTCTAGTCTGGAGCAGCGCAGTCTCGACTATTCGAAAGCGATGCCATGTCAAAGTTTAACAGGGTCTGGATGGCAGGGGTTAGAAATTGGATACACCAGATTTTGGTAAACATTAACAATAGTGCTTCAACACAACAGGCAGGACAAGAGGAATATTTAGATTCATATAGTACTTTCTGACGCGTAAGGGGGTAGCTAATTTCCTCCCAACTTGTTATCTTTTAGGTCACCAACCCTCAAGAATACCCAAGTTAGTACCTACCTACTAGAGGTACCTTAGTAGGTAGCACAAGATTCAGATACATCCACTCTCGTACAACACAAACATCGGCTCTATACCGCATTTCAATCCACAATCCCAACGGTCCAGGCCAAGCCAGAGCTCCCAATTCTGCGGTGCAACGGCTGACGGATACTACTCTGTGGCACTATAGACAAAAGCCCCTTCTCAATAAAGCCTCTCGAGGGAATTCGTGTGCCCAAACCTGCTCCAACCCCACCACTCGAAACGGTCCAGAACTCAATCGATCTGCACCTCCCTGTGCCACACCTACACAACCTTGCAAACGTTAACTTGTTGTAATAAGGACGTGCTGGGCTGGGCTGGGCTGGGCTGGGTATTTATATCTGACATCTGTTCTCTGCTGCGTGAAACACTTTGGTCAGTCGTTTCCGGCTTTTCCGTGCTTCTCCGTCTAATATCCATCCATCTACTCGTCGGGTAACTTGACTTTTTTATATCACGATGTTACCTACTTACTCTCCATCCATCCACGCACGATACTACCTATATACTACCGATTAAACTTGCAGTTCTTCCAACATCAAACTCGACACCCGGCCAGAAACAAAAGTCGAACATGAATACAGCCTGAATCAAGAGGTAAGGTGGTGGTGTGCGAAGCTTCACTGGACAATGCCCTCATGCCCATGAAATGGATTTCAATAACTCAGCACCTTGGGGACCACCAAGAAAACAAAGATGCTGCATGCTGGGCCAGGGCTGGCACCCAATTGACAATGATATTATCGCAGGTATCAAAACTTATTCATCAGACGTCCCAAACACACCGGAAACAAATCCACGAACGCGCCGTTTCTGCCTTGTGTATCTCTGCTAGATGTCTTTGTTCGTCAAGGGATCCGGGCTCAATGCGTCTCCCCGATCATAAATGCGAAATATACGACAACAAAATCCTTCTTCCGTGACGGCCAACACCAAGAAGCCATCAGTGTTGGACTACCCATACTGTCTCGCTCCGAACGCCATACTCCTCATGATGCAGCATCACACGTACATCAGGCACATATCACTATATCGATGGCTCAAACGTAGGTGCGCTGGCGCTTTTCTGGTGGGCTTTGGCCATCCATTCGCCCTTGGCTGGTTTGTGAGATACTTGTTGGGAAACTAGCTCGACTCGCGCTGGTGGGCGTCAGGCCGTACTGGTTTGCGCCATTTACCATGCCGTAGCCCTGGTCCATCCCTGTGGTCATGGGAGACTGCTGCGGCATCTGTCCCGGCGACCAAGTGGCGCCAGTCGCCGGCGGCGTGGGCGTTGTCTCGAACTTGAAAGTTGTTCCGCCGGGGGTGTTCAGGTTGCTCGGCGGGTTCATGTAACCTGCGCCACCAACTACGTAGCCTGAGCCTGACTCTTGTTGAGTTGAAGGGTCATAACCTTTGAGGAGATAGCTCAGGTGGTTTTCAACGATCTTCTGCATTCCGCTCTTGGTGAATGGCTTAGCCAGAACTCCGTTCATACCTAGTCATGCAAGATTAGTTCCCATGTTCCTTTACGACACTTGCTATGACTGGCGCTTACCGTGTTCAAAATAGCAGTGGACCTCGTCAGATCGGATGTTCGACGTCATAGCAACAATGGGAATGGCAGGGCAGTCTTGCCGGATGTACATAGTAGTCGAGACACCATCCAGCTTTGGCATTATGATGTCCATGAAGATCATGTCGAAATGGTCACGGGCAACACTAGTGATACGGCTATATGCGTCCGCTCCGTTTTGCTAATCAATGGTCAGTCAGGTAGCCCAATAGGGTTGTTGGGGAAATCACATACAGCATGCTCGACTTCACAGCCCATCGACTTGAGAAATTTGATGCCAATCTTGGCACAAGTCGGATCATCTTCAACAAGGAAAATCCTGGGTTTTCGTGACGCCCAAGTGAGAGCTGAGTTGGTCGACGAGTTGGAGTTTGCGTGTGTTTGGATGTTAATGGGCTGAGGAGCAGGAACCTCCTGCATAGCGTTGGCGCTGGACTCATTCGGCATCGCATAAGGGATCTTGTGGATGTGATCCGAGTGGAAAGGATCGATGCCGACGGTTTGACCCACCGGGTACACGGGGTAGCGGTTGATGTCGTTCATTGGATCATGCATCATAGGCATTGAGGCTTGTGGGATGACAACCGCGGAGTCTGCTGGAGATCCATATACGCCCTGAAGACGTTCCAGCTCTCGGTCGGCAATTTGATCAGGTGTCACGCTAGACAAAAGCTCACGAGCCCGTCGCAATTCTGGTGCCGAATCGTCACTGCCATCCAGAGGAGATGTTCCGACGTTGAGGTGCATGCCCTGTTGATGGCGGTTGCCTGAAGGTGAGAGGAAGTTAAGCATTTCGTGCTGTGATTGCTTTTGCGCATTGAGCATTTTTTGCAGAGTCAGAACCTCGTTCACAAGAAGTCGATTGGTTTGAGACACTTCGGTGAAAAGCTCCTGGAGTTGTTGCACTTGCTGCTGGGTAGCTGTCAGTTGTTCAGTCATGACGCTGATGTGATGACTGGTTGTGAAGTCCTCTGTGGCTTGTGTCCTCCTGGGTGCTGGGGCCTTTCGACGAATGTTATCAAGATCATCCTTGCTGCCCACCCTGAAATTGGGATGCTTGAACTCGAGTGTCTAACCTTTTGGTCAGTATTGGCTTCAACATCTAATGGTCAGGTAAACTCACATTGGCGCCATTGGCCGCAGATCCGCTGTCGTTTGTTTGTCGCACTTTATGAAAATCGTACTTGTTTAATTGTCGGACAAAACTGGCCATGTTGCTGTGCTTGAAGTGCTTAGGCAGGATTGAACGTGTGAATTTTTCATTCTGGCACCGTTAGTATTTGATGATTATAGTCAGTTTCAGCTCAACCTTACCTCCACAACAACGAACGTATCGCCATCTTTTCCCCATCTTGCAACGTCTTGATGCGCTGGATCTTCGAGCATCCTTGAATTTGTTAGCATTGCATGCATGGGCAGCTACAAGTAGCCATACCGATAAAGCTTGCGAACCTATCAGAGGTGTTAGTTGTGATGTAATTAGTCACTGCTGTCTTGTCGACTTACAAACTCGCTAGCATTGCTGCCACCAACCCCGGGGGTTGAGGTTCCGTCACCAGACATGTTATGCGTTTATATAATAGTGCCTTTGCTACTATAAGTTTTGCTTCGAGATGATTCGGCCGTCGGCCTGCTATTAGAACAATACGGACAGTTCAAGAGTCGATTCGACGGATAGCGGATGGAAGAGGCGTTTAACCGGGCCGAGTCGCCGTTGATCGTTGTCGAACCTTAGGTAACAATAAGTCAAAAAAGAACAATTCTGGTTCTTTTGAACAGTGTATGAATGTTTTTCGATGCGCCGAGGCAAGATGATAACGAATAGCGTCAGGGCTAGATGCAGACTCGAGAACTGGACGCGTTGATGTTCAGTCGTAACCAGGTCCAGGGGCTAGAAAGCTTTACGGGCTGGAGTGCTCCAGATTGAATAGAAAGGCCTTCGCAAGGAGATCGAGGGCGACGGTGCGATAGATGAAGGCCGTCGCAATTGCAAGACCAAGGGGCTGAAAATGGAGGGAATGAGGAACGGGAAACGGGGACACGGCCTGAGTTGTATCTCGNNAGGCCGTGTGAGCGGGAGTGGGCACAGGCGTGGGAAATAGCCTGAGCCTGCTTTTGTCTCTGAACTCGAGTGGCTTGGCTTTGGCGGGGGGTCGCAGTGACTTATCTCTTGGCCCGGAGATGTGGGCATTGCCAGGTATTCAGTACCTTAACGCAGCTTGCTCAACACGCTCTGTTCCGAGAGCAGATGGCACTTCCCACTTGGGCTGGGGCAGGGGGGTCTGTGCTTTTGCTGGCACTGGTGCTGATGCTGATGTCGCTACTGATGTTCTGAGCAAGGCGAAAGAGAAAAAGCTTGAGCCGGAGTGGGCTCTTCCAGCCAAGGTTGGTTTAGCCTCAACCGAGATCGCGGTGGGAATGAAGCGCTATTGCGCGAACAAGTCTGGCGGCCGTCCCTGTGGGGTGTCTCCTTGTGCCCATCCAAAGCTTTTTGGTCCTTCACAGCACTCCATGACCCTTGGTTGGCTGCCCAGTTGTACTGGAGATCATCCCCAAACTCGACTGTGTGGAGGAGATCATGGCGCACCGTGGCCACTATGTGACCTAAGCTCTGTTTGGAAGATCGTTAGCTGGTGAAGAAGTGAGAAAAAACACCATCCGGCTGTTGAGATATCCATTCTACTACTGTCCTGGCTTCGGCGCCATGTTGATCGTTTTCGCGCCATTTGTACGGAAGACAGAACATCCACTACAAACACGAAGCCGGTCACGACGAGACATTTGCTGCAAGAATGACGAGTCCGTCAGATTTGTGTTCCTCTTTCTTTAGCCCCATTGTTTCCGTCGCTCCTGACTTGGTTATGTCAGGAAGGCTGTTGGAGCTGTCCCGTGTCTTGGTTCCATTTGTGAAGCCATGCCGTGTTGCGCCATGCAGGGAGGCAGATGCAGGTAGTGTCTTTCAAGACTTGGACAACCGACAACAGAGGTAAAGAATTCTTTACTTAATGTAACAATCGAGACCTAGCCAGCTTCGTGTCCAGGGTGTTTGCGCTATTGTGTCAGCCTAAACTTTCATCGTGACCAATCAACTCAGACTGTAACTAGATTAGAAAGTCGCCGTAGAGGATTCTAGTGTTGAGTCTCGGGGCCACGTTCCTGGCTGCATTGGTAGCATGCTGTGGAATGCTGGGAATTTCTCTCACTCGATCAACGGAAGACACATGTCGTGGTTATAGCTCATAGCTCGGGATTGGAGACCCAGCATTCTGGCAGTCTGGCTGCTGTTTGAATCCTGTAGCCACAATCATAGTTCTCTCGGATACAGCAGCACTGATTGACATGACATGGCCATAATCGTAGTTTGAATGATATCAATCATGTGTCTACCCATTTCTACCAGGTAGAGAGATATCGTTGTTAGCTAAGCTCGGCGATTCCCTGGTCAAGCCAAATGCCAGCGTTGTTAACTAAACAGTAGTGAGACTCCCTGTTGTCGGGGATGGATAATCAAGGGTATGTCTCGAGACTGAGTTGCCCCCTCCAGGTGTAAGAAAACATGACTGGTGCTTCAATACAGATTCAATGTGAAGGCTGGTCAGGTTTTCTTACACCATCTAGTTTGTGTCGACTGAGGACCCAGTATTGGGCGCTGGCGTCATGGTAGCCCTGTGAAAAGATCTGCAAGAGAATCACGATGCAGGAAGATTGGGGCATCGACACAGCGCCAGGGATAAAATACTGGGAAATCAAATGGGAGAACCTGAGAACCTTGCATTGCAACGCCAAATCTAAATTAACAACCTGGGCTTTGCCTTGGAAGAAAGCTGAAAAGACATGAGGGAAACGTTCCAGGACAAGAGCTTATGAGAGAGTGTGTGTGAGGAATCAGTCCGCTAATGGCCACTTGCTGTAGGCGGATCGGTTATCGTCGAACCAGAATCATAGAAGGTCAGCCAAGAACTGAGACGACTCACTCAGCCTCAGCCAATGCTTGAATACTGGCCGCAGCGTATTAGTGGTATCCTCGCCCGGAATGGTCATCTTCCCTCACATGCCATGGTACGGATTTGGCCGTAAGGGAGATCAACGAAGCTGAATAGAGACCAAGCAATGTTGAGTAACATCGAAAGTGGAAGCCTGAACTCGATCTAGCAATACCAGACCAGGGTACAATAATGTTTGTTTTTAGCCTGTTCTTTTTCGCATCTATTTCTGTTATCGGATATAGAGCACTGTCCTATACTGTACGGTTCAGGTGCTTTGTGGTCGTCGGGTAGAGGGTGTTGAAGAAGCGACTGCCGCATTGTATTGAACGTCAAGATAGACTCTTGAACCGCCAAGATACTCTGTCGGGAAGCGATCGTTTGTTCAAATGTGGAGGTCAAGATAGAAACAAGCGAGAGGTCCATGATCGGTCGAGACCGTGGCCGTTGGCAAAGAACGAGGGCGAGAACGAAGCGGGTAGCTGCCTACATTGCGACTGTGTGGTAGATGCGGGCACACTGTGCGCGAACCGTAGATATGGAAATCGCAATCTATTACCTGCCTAAAACTAATCTGGCGACCTAACACAGGGCACGGCTGAGAATTCCTTAAAGGGGAAAGAAGAAGGGGTCCCAGCACTCACGAACTTCGTAAATCGTTCTTTTATTAGTTATTTCTTTTGAATTAGGGCCTATTTCGGGGTTGTTGGACAGGGGGAGAGGACCCTGGATTCGTGAGACTTGCCTCACCTCACCTTAGTAGGTAGCTACTGAAAACCCTCAGATGGAAGACGTTTGTTGGCTTAGCTTTGGTTTAAACCCATCATTTACAGTTTTCACCCATGAATGAAAATAGGGCAACGTGTCGAAGGACATTTCGCAAGATCATTATACCTACCTGCCCTACCTAAAGTGGGGTAGGTCGAGGGCATCTACAATGCTTGGTTACCACCACAAACTACTCAGTTGGCCTGCGACGATGTATCTAAACTGAGAGACATCTGCATCAAATTCTACGACCGAGACAGGACCCAAGACATCTGAAAGACACTTGCGGATGCCTTAGTGAATGTACTGGACGCAAACAACATTTGATAGCCACACTAATCCACAGCCAGCTCCCGGCCGGCAAGGTTTCGCTACATGGCAGGCAGTCTCATCGCTGAGGGCGATTGAAAGTGTGGCTATCATTTTTCAAGTTGTGATGTCTCATTGTCTCGGATATTTCCCTCGTTCGTCGAGAAACCGAATCCAACAAGGGACAACTCTACAGTTATTAGTGCTTGGACGATTCCAGCTGCCAGAGCCCCATCTACCCTCTAATTTAGCAGATGTTATTGGTTATTCTCCCTGCTCAAGAGGGAAGATGCCAAAAAGGAAATCAGACGACCCGAAACTTGTCGGACCGCCGGCGAAGCCGCATAAATAAATGTTGCCTCTCTAGTTTACCTTAGTCCCCGGTCGGGCGCTACGGCCTCCCGGAACCGAAGCGACACCAGGTCTTCTCATTCGATGAGTACTGCTGGTTCCTGAGCATGTGCCTGTCGTTCATATGCCACCAGGCTCGTGCGTGAACAGGCTTCATTGAGAGACGCCATTATCGAACCAGTTTTCGAGTGTCAGCTGTCTGTCAAAAGTCAAACCCCTTCCCCCAAAACTAATAGTTCCTTGTTAAGCGAAACTTAGGTGCTTGTCTACTCTTGACGAGAAACAGACAAGGCGGGATCAGGACCACT
The DNA here is from genome assembly GCA_014898875.1 of Fusarium miscanthi. Classification (NCBI taxonomy): domain Eukaryota; kingdom Fungi; phylum Ascomycota; class Sordariomycetes; order Hypocreales; family Nectriaceae; genus Fusarium; species Fusarium miscanthi. The sequence continues at coordinate 90,279 of JAAVUA010000174.1, forward strand.
GAGGCACCTTGTATAGGTAACAAATATGTGAGTGTTGGGTGTTTTCAGGATTCGACTGGCCGGCGTATTACAATAAGGGTCCGGACATAGCGAGCTGAACTGTTATGCCTGGTTAATGAAGTGAACTCTGGAATGTCCACCGAAGTCTATCAGGACTCATCGTTCGGCGTCGGGTAATATTATATCCACTGCAGGTCGTTGATGATCAACGGGCGATAGAGTGAGTGCTTCGGCAGTGGTGGGTTTGAGCGATTACCTCAGCAGAGCAGCCTAGCCAATTCACCGGGGTGAGAGCCTCTACACCGAGGTGAGGTGGGGAGGTTCCGTTGATTGAGTCACTGGAAATTTGACCTAACCCCACGGTTCGCGTGCGCTTCAACTTAAACTTCACAATATTCGCCCAAATATCTCTCGGACGCAACGCTCTGACCCCGACAAGTAAACATGTCGCACAAGGGCAATAGCGGAAAGGGCAAAAAGTCCTCAAAATCAGGAGCCGAGAGCAAAAGCGAGGATGTTCTCCAGGCGGTTGTAGGTGACATGGCGGGGTATCTTTTTCTTCAAGACCGGCGCAAGCTCACAGCGTATTCTTCAGGTCCTCGCCGACTCCTTCCAAGACAGATTCAGGCCCTTTACCACCGAGAAACCAAGAGTATGCCCTCTTATTTCGCCTGAACCGTGTGCTCGTACTAATGGGCTTATGCGCAGTGTCTTCTCCCTCTCGCAAACACCCCCCTCATCGAGTATACTCTTGAATTTCTAGCCATGAACGGCGTCAACGAAGTCTACATCTACTGTGGTGCTCATACCGACCAAGTCGAAGACTACATCAGCCGATCTCGGTGGTCAGCAGCCGCGCGCACATCTCCCTTTTCCGTTCTACAGTTTGTCCGAGTCTCTGATGCACGATCAGTCGGCGATGTCCTACGCGATATGGACAAGCGATCTCTTGTCGACGGAGATTTTATCCTCGTGCATGGAGACCTCGTGTCCAACATCATGCTTGATGGTGCTCTGGCGGCGCACCGAAAACGGAGGCAAGACAGCGCAGCCAACATCATGACAATGGTGTTGCGCAGTGGTGGAGAGGATGATCACCGAACAAAGACAAATGGAATCACACCCATTTTTGTGGTCGACACAAAGACCCAGCGATGTCTTCACTACGACGAGATGAGCCCCTTGGCAAGCGATCGATACATGTCATTAGATCCAGCTGTTGTGGATGAGCTATCAACTGAATTTGAGATTCGATCCGACCTCATCGATGCTCAGATCGATATTTGTACACCCGAGGTACTTGCGCTTTGGTCAGAAAGTTTCGACTACGAGCTTCCCAGGAGAAACTTCCTTCACGGCGTGCTCAAGGACTGGGAGCTGAACGGCAAGATGATCTATACCGAGATTTGTGAGGAGGGTTACGCAGCCCGAGCAAGCAATCTACAACAGTACGACGCCATCAGCCGCGACGTTCTGGGCCGATGGACCTATCCTTTTATTCCAGAGTGCAATATTGTTCCTAAGCAGGCTTACCAACGTCACAGGCCTGCGGTTGTGGTCGAGCAAGGTGCATTCTACGCTACTACCTCCAAAGTCCAGAACTCGGTCATCGGGCGCAACAGCTACATTGGCCCAGGAAGTAAAATCTCCAACAGCATAATTGGGCGAGATTGCAAAATTGGTAACAACGTCATCATGAAGGACTGTTACATCTGGGACGACACCACAGTCGGGGATGACGCAAGAATATACCGATCTATTGTGGCAGATTCGGCCACCATTGGAGAGAACTCTTCTATAGCAGAAGGCAGCCTCATTTCCTTTGGTGTCAACATTGGCAAGAGCATTAGACTACCTAAAGATACTGTCATTTCATGTGTCGGCTCTGACGGCAGCCCCCTGACGCCGGACACTGAGCTGCTTGGCGCTGGTACCAATGCCGCAGCATTCAAGGACCCTGAGGATGATGAGGCAGACGAGAGAGACCCATGCCAGCTTCAGAAGAGTCTCATGTACAACCTTTCCCAGTTCAATATCTCTACCTCGTCGGTATCGACACTATCTTCCGAAATCTCTGATGATATCCCGGATGAGAATTCCCTGCACGTCGACACCACCGACCCCTCCCGCCGCACGTCCTTCGCCTCTGATGATGCTGGCGACAAACTCTCATTCCATAGTGAGGCCGTACACGGTCTGGTCGACGCTCTCCGTGCCGAATCCGGTGATTTTGATTCGGCCAAGCTTGAGTTCATGGGCTTGCGTCTCTCCAACGATGCCTCGGACGCTATGATGCGCCGAGCTGTGGCCACCGCATTTGCCCGTCGCGCAGTCGAGCTCATGACCCCTGAGCACGGCAGTCTCGAACCCAACAAGGCTGCTGAACAAACGCTAAGGGCTCGCAAAGGCGCAACAAAGTTCATCAATGAGGTCGGGATTGGCGGCGATGATGATAATGAGGCTGAGCAAGTCGAGTTCATCATCGCGCTCCAGAAGGCTCTAACTCGTTCCCAGGGACCTGAGCAGTCTCGTGTGGGCATTCTCCTCGCCGCAATGCTACAGCACCTGTATGCGCTCGATATCCTTGAGGAGGAGGGTATTCTGGGTTGGTGGGAGAATGAGCGTGCCGTTGAAGGTGAGGATATGGCATTGCTGAAAGAAAAGTGCCGTGTGTTGGTGGAGTGGTTGGAGAACGCCGAGGAGGAGGATGACAGCGACGAGGAATAGATGGTTATACGTCATTCTATCTGTAAAGATCACGGAGTACAAAATAAACAAATGAACATGGCTTCTCATAAATATAGTATAACAGAATCCGCATTGCTACCCGTTTATATGGTCTCTCAGTCAGTGTCTAGATCTGATGCCGATCATCGTAAGATGCATTCTATTGCACGTAACCTTCATCCAGACACTGGTAAGAACGTCCCTATCCTACTCTTGACGTGTACTTAGGCCGGGGGTCTCATTGTCTCGTCTGCTGGCTCTATCTATCACGCTCAATAGGGGTATCGTCAATTTCTACACCATGTGTCTAGCGTTCCATCTGCTTCAGGAATTCGAGGCTATGCTAGTATTTGGTCATGTGCACGTAAGATCGGAAATTACATGGGCTGCCTGAGCATACTTCTCAGACAACCCTATACAGATTATCAAAGTCTCCAGTGATTATGAGATACCTTGTTTAAAAATCGTAATCGTGATGTTGAGCGTTATGATACCTTCCCATAGAAGTATCATGAAACAACCCTAACCTTGACTTAATTGCCGTATTATAAGTGATTTTTAAGCCAGTCCACCGGCCTAGTCTTTATTCAACCGCAAGCTAAATGGAACTGACCTCAACGTGGAGCATTCTCCGGCTCGATAAGCCCTGCACAAATGTAGCGCTACAGTTGTGGCATCTTTGATACGCATGATTTCTGCCTATTCAATACATGTATCCGTGGTGGTGGTGGTGGTGGTGGATGTTTTCCTACCCTATATCGCGTAGTCTGGATATGCTAGATGTTACAATTGATGGACCAGAGGTGATGTTTTATTTTGTTTGCCCATGATATCTACCTGGATGCTTACTTATATTATATTCTTCACGGACTTATCCTACGTTAACTGTTTATTCAGTTCGGTCAGTGACGGAGAGAAACTATAGACCTTATAATATACAGTGGTAATCATAGTTTGGGCGAACGCGTTAATTATTGGCTTGAATATTCGTTCACAGTGTCAAACAAAATACATTCAACATATAGCAAATCGAATTATGTCCAACGTCAAGTCTTCATGACCTTCTGAGATAGCCGACAGATGAATATTTTGGTCAGTGGACACTCGATCAAGGGGCCATACATGCCTGCCCCTGCTGTGCTTTACTGACTTTTGCCAAAGTCACTATTCTCTAGAAACGCAGTTCAGAAGTTGAGGAATATTCTGGCCTTGACCTGGAATGAAAACCAATGTGACCCAAATAATGTGGATGACCAGCGCAGCCATGAGACGACTCGTAGCTGTAATGTCGAGGGAAATGATAGCAAAACCACGCGAGTCATATTCCAGAAAATGGCGCGACACCATTCAGTTCTTCAGCGCAAATCATTTCCCATGGTAGCAAAATTGCGGTGATCATGAGTCGATAAAGGACGCGTCAACATTGTCGACATTTGCATGCAACTATCACCAAACTCACCACCACCACCGCCCCCCACAACCATTGGAGTTCAAATATCCATGTGCATATCCCACCGAGATCATCGCTGGTGGGATGAAAATAGCAATTCCAAAAATAGGGAATAAATGTGTTTCTTATTCTGGGCATCTTGGCCTGTCTCTCACCAGCAACGCGCCATTGAGATTGTCGGAGTGAACGTACTGTCCAAGTAACGATCAGCCCCCTTCACCATCAGACTTTACAGTTACGACAGAAGAGACCAATTCAGGTACAAGAAGCGTGGAGAAGGGTGACAGAAATCCCCAAAAAACCCTTCAAGGAGGGTAGATGCGCATGGGTAGGACGTGCGATGATGTAGTGATCAACCTGATCGTGTCCCCGTTAGGTATGGCAGTTCCAGTCAAACTTTTAAGCCCTGTGGTACGGAAGGCTTCTGGAAGAGGACCCTGATTCATCATCCTTGGGGGGGGGGGAAAATATCCAAGTTTTCTCACAATTTGAGGTTGAGGTTCTAAAGATAACACTCGTTTGCAACACGAGCTGGTAGCCGAGTGCGGAAAAATGGTGATGCTGACAATAAACTCGAACTGCCGGTGATGAGATTGAACATGCTTGAAAGTACCCAGTACAGTGGCCCTCAGTACGGGAGAGGGGTGTAGTGGCTTGACTGTAGTGTACGGCACCAGCCGCTCCATGATAGGCATGCTCAGTTGATGGAGTCATCAATGCTCAAGATCGTAGTTGAGAAAGCACCACGACGAAGAGCGCCAGCTTGTTTGGTAACGTGCAAGTATTCGAATCGACATTTCCCGAACTGCGCTCCAAGAAGCCAGCGTTTGATGCGTGAAACCAATGCTCGAGAAGCCCAAGACAGGAAAGTATCTTGAACAGTTCGGCCTCCTGAAATGCACCCCCCTGAAAACCGAATCGGCCTTGATCAGTCAAGATCTGGCTCCGATCCCACAAAACAAAGCGAATAAAGTTGCGGTTATTCAAAGTAGGGGTTCGCCGATGCTGGAGGCTGACCACAGGGTTGCATTCGACCCCAGTATACGGAAACAGGGTGTTGCATAACAGGTGGATTAAGGTAGGGCTCGCTCCCAAATTGGGCGTTACCGGTGAAAGCTCACCCCAGTAAACCAACAGAAATCGTCATTACCCTTCGCACATTCGTTTGACACGGCCCAAGATAACAATCATGCCGCAGGTATGGGTCCAGTATTCGCGACTATATGCAGTTCTGATAATCAGGACCCTGACCATATGATAGGTATTACTGTTTTTCATCTGATTTCTCACAGGTGTTAGTAAACTTCCACCAATTGATTGGTAGATAGGTTCAGCCAGGGAACAACGGGACGACCATGAGGGAGGGGTTTGTAGCTCGTTCGAATGTCTCGACCGAGTGGTGCTCCAGTGACTCAATCTTAGTTAAGTTAAATTGTTTAGTGGAGAGGTCAGCAATACTCTTGATGACGTCAACGCCTCTAAAGAGCTTGCTGTTCGTGATGCTTCCCTCATCCATCATGCGGGGGCATCAGTGGACTCGAAGATGATACTTAGCGTACCAGTCTGACTGGTGGAAGAGGGTGCCACGTTGACAACTCTAACCTGTTTTGTGATGAATGCGTCCGTGTTTGTAGTATTTCCCCAAGTCCCTTGCCATTACTCCATGTCTTGCTCCTTAGAGGCTTCGATAACGGTTTCAGCCTCGTGGGTAGACTGACGTGGAAGGATCTTGGATAGCAACAATGACATCATGGCCATGGCTGTTGCATTGTGGCTGGGCCCATCTGTTGTGACGAACAAGACCCTGGTCCCCTGCAAGGCAAAATGTGACAAGTTTGGCGACATCTCCGCTCCGACCAACGCTAATGGTCCAGAAGTCAATCAGGCGTCTCACTCCAAGGTCCTGAATGCCCTTGCACGGACACTGGTATCAAGTTCCAGCTTCTTCTTCAGCTTCGGCATTAATGGTACGGCACTTTCAGGCAACTTCATGCGTGATACCGGTATTGAATCAAATGCATCTCTCGTACACTGCCCATTTGAAGGGCCTGCAAGGTGTCACGAGCCAGCTGCCATTTGTGGGGTTGACATCTGAGTAAGATGGAATCTGAACTGATCGATATGAATGTCTCTGTGTTAACCTGCTTGAGCGCGTGGTGAACAAACACATAACATCTCAAAAAAAGGGATAGCCGAGCGCGACAAGGCATTGTAAGCCGTGACCAACAGCAGGCTACCCTCGAAAGGTGGTTGAACCTGGGATTCGAAGAGATTGTTCGTCAATCAACAACCCCTAGAGAGATTGCCCTGTGAGGAAGGGCGTGAGGGGAAGCGTTACATGGTGTACGCAACTCGCCCGAAAACTGTGTGGTGTTCACACCAAGATACCCGCCGCATGGTCGATGACCGTTGTGAGCTACCAGCCACATATTCATGGCCATAGGGCAACAATGACCTTTTTCAGGGCTTGGAGCTTGGAGGAGCATCAATCTCTAGACTCGAAAGACGATTCGGATAGAGAAAATTGCAAAAAGCCCTAACGACTTGATATATCTTGATGGTATTGCTGAGAATTTGAAAAGTAAATGGTGAGGACATGGAACAGAGGTTGCAGCTCAGATTGTCGTTGGTGATGACATTGACGTAACCAAAAAGTGCATAGCAATCAAAGCTCGATACCATTTGCTTCGACTCTGCTAGTGAACGTTGTGATCTGGGCAAGATCTTGCCGGACGCGACCCGTAAACAACTTGCCGAGATTAAACCCAGACGAAGGGCTTGCAAAAACCCATAGGCTGGCCTCGGGGTGTCAGAAAACGTCTGACGTGAAGATCTGGTTTTGTATGGTGAATGCGGATTCCCGCGTCAGACGTATTTTGACACCCCCTAGGCTGGAGAGTTGGATGCAGAGCTGGCTCGATGCATATTTCCGTTCTCAAACCCAGTAGTGGCACGGTCCTGCATCTCTGTTTGATTGCACACCCAAGTTGGAACATGCGATCGTTGGAGGGACTTGACTGGGATTAGGATGTGTTCCGAGATGGCACCAGATGGGACTTGACAGGGTAGCCCTGGCACTGGTACTGCACCCACGGCGTTTAGTGAATGCTCAACATAATTCATTGAGACCAGACCAAACGCTCTCAGCCTGGAAAAGGAAGCTCCCAAACAGTCAGAACCAAAGGGAGAGCTGTATCCTCTGCCAGTCTATTGGATGGCTGAACGATGCATCAGCTAGACTGTGCTAAAGGTGTCTAGCAGGAAGGAGGACTTGAGGGGAGACTGTTTCGGAAGTGTCAGAAATCAAAGAGTTAAAAACTTGGACACTCCGTACATACTTCAAGTTTAAATCGACTGCAGCTTTTCAAATCGATCAAACATATTGCCACGCTATTTATGCTTAGCAACACAGAAGAGATATCCACTTCGATAGTGATATGAGCAATAATCAGGTACGAATTCGATCTTGGGATATCGTGGTCCAACGGTCGGCTGTTGGAACGGTTGGTGCGTGTAAGCTAGAGTTGCCAGGTAGTTATGCACCCCGGGACAAGATATTGCTAGGAAACAAATATGAAAGGAAACCAAAAAGTTTGGCCACCATCTCTAGCACACAACAGCAAACGAAAAATGTTTAAAAGGAAAAGTGCCGAGATGCCATGATGAAAAGTTGGCGATCCAAAGAAAATGGGTTTCTAAGGTAATTCATTAATCAACTACCCCCTGAAGAAGGTTCAAACGGAAGGGGCGACAGCCACGCGTCAAGCCACGCTCATTACGCCACAACGACGCTCAGAGCCACATCTGTCAGTCACGCCTATGCCTGAGCAGCTGAAATCTCAGGCAATGATCAACAAGATAAGGCAGTCAAAATATTGATCGGCACAGCTGGAATCGGTCCAGAACATGCAATTGGACAACAATGTGCCGAGGATTGGGGATCGAGCCCTGTGGCGTCGTCATGAAATCGCCTCTAATTGTGGCTGTGAAGCTGTCTGTCGTCAAACCCGTTGTGTCTGCGGGGACCCAAAACCCAAAGAACACACATGCAAATCACCCACGTGTCTATTCTCAATCTGGAGTGAGTGGTGAAGATCTTTAATCGAAAGAACGGTAAAAGCCACTAAAGAGTTAGACTAGGGACTTCGGCGGCCGCTACAATTGCAGCGCATGGTTTTTGCAAATGGCATTCCCAACGTCTGGACCAAACTGGATCAGGACAAGCTGTATGAGGGCAATGGTTCGATTGTGACGACCAGGTGACTTTCATCATTCAAACATACATAGGGGATGGATAAGCTCTAAACACTCGGCGTCGCTAAGACCAATCAAATGATCGAGGGACTGCTCCGGAACTGCTAATTAGATGCACACAAGCGCGCCTGGACAAGAGATGAACCATAGGTAAGGTAGTACCAAGACCAGGATAAATATTGAGAATCCGAAGGGTTCAGCACAGCCACGCGGGAAGGACAGAGCAGGTCCCTTCTAGCCTTGGAGCTATCATATTGATAGACGTTCTGGAAATGACAGAAATCATCTGTGTGCTGCTGTAGTCTTTTTCACATCGAAAACTCCAGCACAACATCTCACCACAGGCTGACAATGGGATGCTCTGATGAATGACGGACCTGGTCAGGTGGTAGGACCCCAAAAGGGAAGGCCTGGAGGCGGAGGTCATTTCGGGCCGTGAATGTGAGTGATGCAGATGAAGAAAGGAACGGATGGGAACCCATCCGCCATGCCGCCAGACCGGGGACAGTTAATGGAAGAAACACCAGGCCCTGCCCTACATGTAGCCTTCACACACATTGCACGGATGCGGTTGCAGGACTTTCCAAATGAGCCATACTTCGACCAATAGGACTCATATGATGGATTGACGCAGCAGGGGGTACAAGGGAGCACAGCGCATACATATTGCGGCGGGAAACGGGAGATGAGGCATGGGCAGACTCCATCCGCAGGTAGGTAGACAGGTAGGTAAACATCTGTACAGTTCAGTCAAGTTGTTTTGATTTTCCCCATCAAAGTATACCATGTGGATGATTAGCATTCAGTATGCCTAGAGCAGAGGTAGAGTTTTCGTTGCCATCAGATATCATTGGCTCCAAGGTTTTAATTTTACCGACTCGAATAACCACTAGCTCAAGTACCAGTCGAGCGAGGATGGCACTCACTCAAAGAGGAGAATGCAAAGACAGAAGGGGGGAGAAGAAAAAAAAAAGTCTCAAACAATGGTTTAGCCCCAAAGCCCCGGTCTCCGATAAAAGAGCAAGCACCTCGCGATAGAACTTTGGATGAGGGGTGATTTTGGCGTGGGCAGCCGATGGCAGACGAGGTGGTCTTAAGATGCAAACCGATGGCAGAGTAAAGATCCGATCCAGCTAGTGTTCGAGTGTGGGTTTGGAACCTCCACATCTCACGGCTCTGGCGTTCCTGCGTAAGGGTTACCGCTGTTGTATCCGAGACGCCAGGACCACTGCCTTTTAGAAACAGACAGTGAGAGACCAGGTCCCCGCCTACAACTTCGAAGCTAACTAAATGCTACAGTATATTACAGCGCAGCAACGCATATCAGAACTCAACCTAAACAAACCACCCGGGGAAAATAACGGGATGGAAATGGGATAATTCTGGGGGCCCAGTGGTCAAGCCTCACCCCTCTTCATCTAACCTCTGATAAAGCCACTCTGGCCGGCACGTACACCGTAGTAATAGATGCAGATGCATTCACAGGTGGACGTGCACTTCTGTTGACTCAATCTACAGTGTAGAGAAAACCTAACGCAAGTCTCATATATCCCACCTAGGTAGTAAAAGGGTGCGGAAACTAAATGCCCATAACGGTGCAATGGCGTCACTGCCCGAAGCCTCCCTTGCTATCCGTATTCTACCTTACTTTAGGTACTTACCTTACCATAGGTACTCTGTCTGTCTGTCCTGTCAAGCCACGTGCCCTCTTCCAAGCACAGGGAAGAAGGATGGGAAGAAAGAAAGAAACAAAGAAAGAAAGAAAGGACATGGGCTGTTGCCATAACCGCCCGAAGAGGAAAGTATGGCCTTGTTCCTCACTAACAATTTTCAAGACGGCCGATACCAGATAGCGAACGAACCACGAGACAAGCCTCTTCTTCCTCCTTCTGTCTCTCCTCTCACAGTCTAACTCTTCTCTTCTCCACCCATGTTCTCTGCAGCACAAGGGCTTTTAGCTGCTAGTCTCTAGCTGCCCGCCGACCCTTGACCCTGGCGGATGAGAAGGCTTCTGGGATCAGGGTCCCCCTGCTGGCCGCTGGGTTGCCCCCATGGCTTTGACCCCACAGGCTCCCGAAAATCGACGGGTGGATATGTTGGTATGGATGCATGTCCTTCTGACTCTGCCTGCATAAGTGAGCGACACAACAGTGCATCTTCCTGAGTCGGCCATCACAGTACAGACAGTCTTGCTGGACAGAGAGAGATAGGCTCATCTAGATCGGGAGCGGCAGCTGTAGAGTATCGAAGTAACAGCATCAAAATGACGCCACTGTTCAGGCCTCCCAGAGTTCACAAAATCGACGCTGGTAGGCTGGATGCTACAGCAAAGCACACATTTTAAGGTCCTTAAGGTATCGCAAGCTCCAGCCACACACGAATGGTAGCATGTACAAGACAAGGGGACAAGAGAGACATCTTAGCCAGCAAACATTGAAGGTATTACAGTTAATTACTACCTAGGTATCTTTCTTTGGCGATATCCCGGCACTGCGGACAAGCTATTGTCGCCCCCATGGAAAAATCACATCCACTCTGCGACTCCTTGGCTCGGCGTGAAAGACACCTGCAAGACACATAAGAAATCAACAGTCGAACAGCGCCGTCTCTATCAGTAAAGGTGTTTTCCTCACAAGTTTCCCTTAGAAAGCCTATGTCCTGATCTACAGTGCAGTCGCATTCTGACGACAGCAGTTGACGCCGCAGTGTTGCGACAGTTGAAATAGGCTTCGTGGTTCAGCTCTGAACAAAACAAATACAATAACATCTCGGCATCACTTGAGATCACCGCGTTACGTCGCATCCAGACTCCAACATCGCACCACTCCCCAGCGTCTGGCACAGGTACAAAACCGTGTGGCACAAGTCTGTACCCTCCCTAAATCTTACTACAGACACGCCTCCTCCGATTCATATCCACCTTCACCATCCACTCGATCCACGACACCGCCTCGGTGCCCCAGCCCAGAGCTTGGGACATAGGTACGAGGTACTTAGGAACTTCGAAGTCAGATCCTCATTCTCCGTCCATCGAGTCTTTTCGGTTTTCACCCTCCTCCTGCCTGGCGAGACTGACGACAGGTCCCCACCACTCCTCCAATATACCCTTACCTTCTCTAGCTTACCTACCTTACCTGACCCTTCCTAATTACTATTTACACCACCTGCTACAATATCCCACGGCTTCACGCACCTCTCTTCTGTTTCTACTTTATCCTCTACCCACGCGAGAAACTGTCGACCTCTGTCAACACTCGCTCAGTACAGCTGGCTCGTCGCTTTACCCTGCCTTGCCGTTATAACGCGTCTAACGGCTTACCGCGATTAACGCTTTCCGCTTCGCTTCGCTTCGGCCAGCACCACCATCCCACAACCCGTTGTCGCAACAATACATTGAACGCTACACCTCAAAATCAATGAACAGCGGCAGCAACTGCCTTATTCAATAACATATTTTCAAAATTTGCGCCTTCAACTTTTGTTCGCAAACTAGCGGCATCGCCGATCGTCTAAACTCGAAGACACTGTTCTCCGCGCTGCGCTGACAACCATTCGACATTGTTGCTGTCTTGAGACGGCCTAGCACGCTCGTCTCGACATGTTTCGACAAAGGTACGCACCATACGATTAGTTTGGACAACCGCGCTGTTATGCCCTCAGAATATGGGCTGAAGGCCTTAATCTTTCTACTTACTAACACAACACTTCCCTAGGACGAGCTCACAGAAGCCTGGCGATGAACTGCTGGCCAATTTCCGGCAGCAGTTCCCTGATCTCGCTGCTGCCAGTACTTCTGCTACTGCTCCAGGCTTGTCACAAACTACTGGCGCCGAAAACGTGCCTGCTGTGCCTCTACCTGATCGGTATGTGCTATTGCGACTATGTACCGCGTACGTGCCGCAGTGTTACTTACACTCTTCACAGGAACCAGAACCTCACTCAAGATGCATTCCGTGATCAAGATCCAACCCCTAGGGCGACTAACGACCCTTGGAGATTTACTCCCTCTCTCTTAGATCCGAATTCCATGTCATTCGCCCACTTTGCTAATGCACCACCTGGCTACTACACACCTACACCTGGAGGCACTAATACACTATTTCACCCACAGGCCGGCGACCTGCATACTCCGACTCTGGGGTTGGGAATGGGACTCAACACACCGCTGTCTATGCCAACATCAGGGGACTCGCTGCACCCTGGCCCAGCTCAACCAGTGATGGATATGTCGGGGTTTCAGACACTGCAACCACATCAATTTCACCATTTCAACCCGTTCATTCAAGCACCCCCACCCCAGCCAACCTTTGCGCCATCTACATTTGTTCATCAAGACACAGGATATGAGACCATGGATCAAGATGGATCGCCCATGGATTCGGACCCTTCTGAAGAGCGCATGTCATCCATTGGTGTCACCCTTCACAAGACTACACCCATGATGAACATGCCAACAAGACAGTTTTCAAGTGGTCCTATATCCCATCCTCTTCCGGCCTCAGCAGAAAAGTTTCGGTTTCACTCAACCCTCAACGCTCCTACAGCCATGATCAAGCATGCGGACGAAATACCTGTCACTTATCTTAACAAGGGACAGGCTTACTCACTTTCTGTTGCCGATACAAATTCTACCATGCCCGTTGCCCCTGGAACCAAATATCGCACCTTTGTGCGGGTGTCTTTTGAGGATGAACAGCAACGACAGCGGCCAGGTGTATGCTGGGGTCTCTGGAAAGAAGGCAGAGGCACTAACGAGGCACACCAGAGAGGCGGAAAGCTTCAAGCAGTCGAGTACGTAGAGGCAGGCCAGCCAGCTGAAGGTGATGATAAGCGAACCCGTGTGGAGCTTGAATCGTCTTCGTTTGATGGCTTCTGTGTCACCTGGACACCAGGGATCAATGGCCCTCCTGAGGTGAATATCGCAGTTCGCTTCAACTTCCTCTCTACCGATTTCAGCCACTCGAAAGGTGTAAAGGGTATTCCTGTAAGACTCTGCGCCAAGACTCACCCTGTGCCGTGCGATCCTTCACAGCCAGCGGCCGACGCCAACCCTGAGATTTGTTACTGCAAGGTCAAGCTCTTCCGTGACCATGGAGCAGAGAGGAAACTTTCTAACGACGTGGCACATGTGAAAAAGTCTATCGACAAGCTTAAGCAGCAAATCGCACAAGCCGAGAGTGGACTCAAGGACTTCGGCAAGCGCAAACGTTCAAGTGGAGCTGCAAAGATCGGAGAGCCGCAAAGACCCGGCAAAGTTCAGAAGCACAAGCGAACATGGTCTATGTCCTCAGCCAGTTCTGCTGGCGGTGGTGGAAGAGCTACCATGGAAGAAGACTTGCATTTCAAGCTCCAAACGCTGCAGGACATGTTCACCAGTACACGGCCTGTCAGTGTATTATTCCTTCGGGGTGATGAGCCTGACGACCCAGACCTGCACCCTGTGTCTCTTCCTGGAGATATCTCGCCTCTGACCAAGCCTGGCGAAGGTCCCAACTGGCAGGCCAGAAGCGGACGAAGCTCTGTCACGGGCTCTATGATTTCCCCATCACCCAGTTCTCTTTCCCTGGCATCACAAGCGTCTGGTATTGGCGCCGGTGGCCAATGGAAGAACTTCGATTCAGTAGCGGGAGGTGACATATCACGGAAAGGGTCTGAACAACCCACAAGAATTACCAAGGGTGACGATGATGGCAGTCTCAGTGGATGGATCGAGGCTTTAGGTGTTGACCCGTCCTATCGCCCACCCCAGGAGCGAAGTCCAAAGCCTGTCGCATGCTTCTATATTCAACGAAGGAACCCGAACGAGCCTGGAAGCTCGGACTACCACCGCGCTATCTACCTGATGCAACGTAGTCTTCAGGAACTCAACAATCGAATCGCGGCCAAGTGGGGCATCGACCCTTCCCGAATCCTCCGCACAATTCATTCCATCCAGAACGGCCTTGAGGTGGAGATGGACGATGATGTGGTACAAGAGCTCAAGGAAGGTCAAGACATGACGCTTGAGATACAAGAAGTTACTGGATCGGCAGTCAAGCGAGAATGGGAAATGGCTGTCGACGCCACCGAAGACAGTACCGAATCCAATGACAAAGCAACAAGTGGTTTCGTTCTCCGTCTTGGTTTTTAATTGCACTATCCCTCCTTTTTCCTTTGTCTCCTTTTTTTTTAACTCCCGCCATCGCTCCCTTGAGTTACATACGGTGATGAGTTTGCGGCGATAAGCAACATCTGGGTCTAGATTTAGGATTGTACTGTTTTGCTGGGGTCTCTCGGCCTGTCGCCAGGTTGGACACACGATCACATACATATACGGATTGGAATTGTTGGCTCCAGGGGCGTTGACGATTGTTACTCTTGTTGAAAAATGATACCACCGGTTTTTCTTTCATTCTTACTATTCCATTTTCATCTTTCCTCTTCATTCTTCGCTGCCACACTTGTGTCGGCAGTGGCAACCATTTCGGAGCCCTCTTGTTTGACGCATGCCTTGAGCATTTGGTAGATGATGGATGGGATAGGCGGCTATTCTCGCAGCGAGGAGAAGTACTAGTGAGAATTTTGGACCGCTCTATCCTCTCTATCAACACTAAGTACCCTTGCAATCCGAGATGCACTCATTTGGAAATGGCCGGATTTCCCGATACGAAGATGAGCGCACACTCTTGGCGCATTATTCGAAAACATTGTTAGCGTGTGGATCTTTGCTGCATAAATCCACATTCCGCCAAGCAACATATATTCGTTTGTGCAACACGCTATACGGACGGCCTCGTCAGTCTGTCCAACCTCCGACATGGAAGCGACATCATAATATTTCTACTACGATATTACCTCTTATATTGAATGCATTCGAGCAGAACACAGAAGCGTATATGCATCACAATCTTATACAATGGGCGGATGAGTCCGGCGTACACGAAAATAGGACTTACGAAGTAATGCAAGCAGGAGACGGGGCGAGTGAGTGAGATAGGATGCTTATCTTGTTCTCGGGAAACACGACGTACATATAATGCCATATACAATACCCACACTTGTTCAAGATTTCAAGCATGTCCCAGATCTTGATGGTTCATCTAACAGCAGCAGTGCTCGCTACAAAGCGAGGCCTAAAGGCATACGGTATATAGTATAGCAATTCGTGATGCCCGGGCCTCAGCTTCAACCGATTGCAGAGTCCTCTAGGCCAATATTGGTGGCGGACCAATTTAACACTTAACGGCCGCTATTCGTTACCGCCAGACCTGCGTTTGTGTTGCCGAGGGTCAGGATGGTGCCATCTTACCCACTGAGTCCAAGATCGATGGTACAATAGCTCACACTATTCGAAGCATTATTTACATGCGTGTCGTGGACAAATTATAACCACTCGATCCCAGGCTATCACTTCGTGGCTAGCACATCGATAATGCGTTTTGGATGAGCGTCAAGGGTAAGGAATTCAAGAGCCAAACAGACACATCCTGGCCAAGCCGGACTTTCTATCCGGTGACTACAAGCGCCAAGCGGCATGAATAATTAGAAAGGATAGGTCAGCAAACTCCAAGAGATGGTCTCTGAGAAAGCGAAGCCCAGATTTCGGAAACAGCAACGCAATTGGGTTCCACCGACATGAGCCACACTGCCACAGGGCCATCAAGTTCGCCAAGGGGACCTCGAGCCGTCTTCCGAGCAGATTACTATTTCAGTTGATAGTAATTGGTCGACTCAGTACCCTGCCAAGATGGAGTCGAAAGGAACAAAGTGCCGAGCTTAGCCACCTGTGGCGAGGGGGTTTGCGTGTTCCCCCAGACTACACAAACCTAATCATCCTGTGTGTCCTCTCTGGGGCTACGTTGAGCTTCACAGTCTAGAATCAATTTAACGTTGTGGCTTGTAAGTAATTCAAGCTCCCACTCAACTTGATTAGGAATGATGGCCTTGGACGCTGGCGTGTTAGCGATGTTTCATGGGCATAAGGTGCCAAGCGCGTCTTCGAATATAATTTGTCGCACCTGTTTGCTCTAATCTGCGATGCGCTGTCTAGTTTGAGGGGAGTTGGAGGCGGTCGCAGTGAGTATCCCAGCCCACGGCGTGAGAATGATAGAGGAACTCACCGAGTACAAGGACGCGCGCACGTTCGAGACACCCATGGTACAATTCATTCCCCATCGGGGCAAACCCTTTTGGCTCAGAGTCTTTTGGTCTTTTGTTTGCGTCGCCTATGTTGGCTGTTGGCTGTTGGCTTGGCGGGTGAGTCTCGATTCATCGGCGATGGCATGGCATGACCCAGCTATGTGCATCGCGTCTGCGGTTGGAGTGCAGAACGGTGCTTTGCTGGACAAATAGAGCATCTCGGTCGACAACATACACCCGGTGCCCGTTAACATGGGAAATTGTGTTATCATGCAAACATTGGATCCGATGCATGGCGGTGCCCGGACATTGGGACCCAATCCCCATGCCATTATCGTGCAACTGGTCATTACTAGCCACAATCGAAGTTAAGCTCGTGCCTGAGGGGAATTGGATCGTCGTCATCAATTGAAAGTGACGGGCGGGTACGCGACACTTCACCTACGCTCCCAAGCCACCTCCCCCTCAACTCGGCTTACTGAGCTTAGCAAGGGTCACTCAACGGCCCGGATGAGACATAATAATTAGGCCCTGACAATTGTGGTGTGCTTCAATGGGACCCAGGGATACTAATGACTCTACTCGCCACAGAAGGGGAGCAATGACAAGCCACAGTTCACCTCACATCCGCCTCATAGGTGGCGATACATGTGTTTCGACATCAGCGAAACCTCACATGGTTTTTCCCAGCGTTGACTGGTTAGGCATTCATATAATGGGTGATTGGCGTCTGTGGAAGGTACGTGAGTACTTATCTAGGTTGGTACTTAAGTTAGTAGTGAGGGGGCGTGCGCTGTCATGAGGGGATCGACGAGCCTTGAGCCACAAGTCATCTTCAACATGAGCCATCATTGGGTGTCGTCGATCAAAACGCCGGACTTGTGGCTAACGAACTCACAAAAACCCTGGGCCTGAAGGGATCCCGTGGTGCAGTGCTAAGCGACTCTAGCGGCCAAGAAAGACTATAACGTGGGCGACCGTTTGACGGGTGGTTCTTTTGCGAGGAGTGTGAGAAAAGGTCGGTGAGAAAGAAGAAAGATAACTGGAGACATTTCACTCGACAAGTGTTGATACATTCCCTGAAAACCACCCATTCGGAGGGAGAAAGAAGATCCAAGGGTTGTGATTTACATTGCAGGAACTGAAAAGATCCGGCCCGTGGGTTGTGCAACCAGCGTCCAATGGCATTTGTCAATTAGCCAGACATGCTTCCTGTTCTGGCAAGCTGAGGGCATTCAGCCACAGCAGAGTCACTCTCAGCACCAAAATAAGGAGCGTGACTTCGCTAGGGCTAGAGAGAACCCCTCGCTACTGTGGCTCCTCTGTTCTTAGCGATCGATATGACGCAGAACACTGTGAGGGCAATGCGCTGCATCCCCAAGGGCTGGTCCACAAGTATCTATTACTCTGTAACTTCCTGCAGGATGGAGTGCGGGGTCTTGTCTGTTACTGGCCGGCTGGTGTGTGAATATTAAGTGTCTAAATTGGTCAAAGGGGTCGAGAAGTATTGATCTGCAAACCAGACCTGAGTGAGTGAGGGATTGCCGATCCTCCGGGCCTCAAGTTGCATGCTCCGATAATCTGCTTGGAGATCCCGATAAGCGATTGAACACTAAGTACGACTTGCTGCTACAATAATGTAAGCGCCAGAGGCCTCCGGTATGCTCAGAACCCTTTGTCCCATCTCTTGTTGGGGCGCTATACCTCCTGTCTCTGTTCAACCTCGACTTGATCACCACATTGTCAATACTCCTCACATAACGGATACGCCCTAGCCGCTTGGGCCAAATCAAAGGGACTGTCAAATATCGGGCAACAACCTTTTCCTATCTCTAATTGAGCTCTCTTATACCCGCGGCCAGAACGACAGGGTGACAATCCCTTCGATCGATCGAAACTCAACATGTCGATGATGATGAGAAAAACCGATGCACACCGCATGGCAATTTAAGAAAAGAGACGCATACACAATCAGTAGTCCGTGGGCATTTTCCTTCTCAGCCCCAGGGCTCGATACGCAGCCCTGCATTCTCCTTATGAAGCATTATTGTGGATAGGAAAAAGACGGTAAATGCTCAAATACCACTGCCGAATTCATGCGTTTAGGGTTCAGACAGATATAGTGATGCAGTAGGTTGATTGATTCCCACACCACACCCCTCCCCTCATGCGATATCGTCGAGATGCTCCTGACTGTGGATTTTGAAGGGAAGACATGACTGGCGAAGCTAGTATCTTTATCCGTAGCCACGTCAATACTTAACACGAAGAGGAGCTGTGAAGAGTCTTGACAGTCACTTGATCATCTGTTGTTTTGCTTTGATAGTCCGCTAGACGTATGTGTCCTCTGTGGAGGGGACATACTGTTTACTATCAACGTGGATAAGTCAAAGACTCTTTTCCACCACCAGAGTGAAACCTAAGGTTTCCTCCGTGAGCATGAATGAAGTGTAAGATAGAACATAAGCCATACTCTAACGTCAGCCACCCTCATCCAAGACACAGCCGATAGGACGAGAGGAAATCAGTGGGAATTAATTGGTCAACCAGTGCCCAATGTTTCTGGGCAATAACAACCTAGTAATATAGTCTTTATCTCGAAGAGAACCGTACCAACCAATGAGAAGCTCATATCTTCAGAGAAACAAACCAATAGTGTATACCTAGGTATATATCCGATCATATCACTCGTGTTTGATCATTCATCCGCTGCCTTGTCGAGTATCTCCCGTATGCTTCTGGCATAATCTTCTCCATCACCTTTGATCCCACCCAGAACAATCGTCTTGTCGCGTGACTTGATGCCGTGTGTCAGGTGAAGGCTAGACTTGGGTACGCCCAATATACCACTGAGTACCTGAACTACAGCCTTGTTGGCCTCGCCCTCTCTCGCCTGAGCAGAAACGCACAGCTCGATTGCATCGTCGGTAACGGCTATGACGCCCTCGCGGTTCTTGCTGGCCCCGGGTTTCACGCGAAGCTGAAGATGCAGAGAGCCCAGAGGAGACTTTTTGGTACCGGTGACGAAGCGAATAGCATTAGACGACACCATATTAAGAAGCAGAGGAAAAGAGAGTGTCAGGTGAAATGCAAGTAAATGCAGCTCAGCTCAATGAGGGGTAGTAAGGTAAATTGTGTAATGGATCGAGTTCGGGTGAAAGGTTGTCTTTGTTGAGCTTGCTCTGGAAAGTCTCGTGCTGCTCTCTGATACGCTTTCATAGAATATGATTCACACCTTTTGAATTTACTTTATGCGTACCTACCTCGAGTACCTGTTATTCCATCTTGACCTATCTACCTATAGAGCAGCACCCGCGTAACACTTCCATTAATTCCATCCCTTAGGCACCTGAAATGCGGCGCCTGTCACCTGTACAGGCCCTGGAGCCGCCTCGGGCCAGTAGCGTCGCAGTTAAAGCTCCCAGGCCCCACCGTCACTTTATTCTCAAGGGTCGACAAACTTGGACCTCAACGACATCATCGAACATCGCCAAATCAACTCTAGTCTCGCTTTTCCTCCATCCCAACTCACCGCGGTACTCTACGACCAACTGTATGCTCGCTACATCTCCATCTATAGTAAAAGCAACAGCATCAGCGTCTTTTCGCCTTCGTAGACTCAGCATCTCAGGCGCCATGGCTTCGGCCTTCAGCGCATATCATGGTCCTGCAGCCGCCGCGTCGCAACACACTGTCACAGCTCTGGGGCGATGGTCCGTCCTGAACAACTCATTACCAGGTTCGTGATATATCATGTCAATATCTAGTACCCTCTGCTTCCCATGCATAACGCTAATTCACCCTCTGCAGCCGTCGACAAGATCAAATCCTTGCACGTCTACGATTTCGACAACACTCGTGAGTTCGCGCCTCAGTCAATGGAAACATAGCATGCATCTAACAAAATGCAGTATTCAAGACCCCTCTACCGAATCCCCAACTCTGGAACGGGCCCACGATTGGAACATTATCGAATCAGGAAACGTTTGTCAATGGCGGCTGGTGGCATGACAGCCGCATCCTCGCGGCGACAGGGGAAGGCATCGATGTCGAGGAGAAGCGTGCCTGGGATGGCTGGTGGAACGACAAAATTGTTGATCTTGTCAAGCTGAGCATGAAGCAGAAGGACGCCCTCTGCGTTCTACTAACGGGTCGATCGGAGCGCGGGTTCGCTGAGCTGATAAAGAAGATGGTGACGGCCAAAGGACTCGAATTCGATATGATTGGTCTCAAACCCGCCGTGAGCCCCTCAAACCAAAAGTTCCAAAGCACGATGCACTTCAAGCAACTCTTTCTTGGGGCCCTGATGGAGACATATGGGCAAGCAGAAGAGATTCGCGTATATGAGGATCGACCAAAACACACCAAAGGCTTTCGCGACTTCTTCGCCGAGTTCAACCGCCAACAAAACATAACCCCAACGCGTGGCCCTCTTGCGGCTGAAGTGATCCAAGTGGCGGATTGCGCGACGACTCTGGATCCCGTGATCGAGGTCGCCGAGATTCAGCACATGATAAACATCCACAACGAGATGGTCTTGAAGCAATCCCCACGAGGACGCCAGCACCGGCTCAGAATTAAGAAGACTGTGTTCTTCACTGGCTACATGATTGGACCCGAGGACACAAAGAAGCTCATCCAGCTCGCGCATATACCACAAAACATGCCCCAGCATGAGCTGAAGTACCACGGCAACAACATTCTCATCTGCCCCCGGCCGTGTCCAGCTAGTATTCTGGAAAAGGTCGGCGGCATGGGGAGTAAGATGAAGTGGGAGGCAGTGGGCACAGCTTGCTTTGAGAATAGTATTTGGGCGGCACAGCTTCGACCTATCCCCCAGCACGCCAAGTTCCATACCGACAACCCCAGTCCGCTCGTCGTGCTAGCATTGAGGAAGGGCATCAGACCCATGGATGCGGGAAAGATTCAGAACTGGCAACCCCTCCCACCAGAAAAGTCCTTCGTTTTCGAGACTGTGGTTGGTGAGAAGGTCATTCTACGCATCGAGCCAGAGGATCCAAGAGAAGACGAGTACGAGAGTCTGTTTGCCAATAAGTCATCCAAACGGAAGCATAATGGCGATGAGGACTGGAACCAGAGAAACCCACATGGCCATTACAGCGGACGCAACGAGTCCCGAGGCTATCATTCAGGCGGCCGAGGAGGTCGAGGCCGAGGTAACCGTGGCGGTCGTGGTAATGCCAGAGGCGGCCGTGGTGGTCGTGGTAGAGGAGGAGGCTATAACTATCGGTCTCTCGACGATGTTGAGCCAAAGAACCAGCAGGGCGGCTATGGGCCACAGGTGGATTACGATGACGCCTACCCGCCGCTCAGCAAAACCAACAACCCTCCAGTGTCAGCGCCCAGCGGTCCCAGTCAAGGCCGAGGCCCACAGCCGCCTCGAGGTCCAGCACCATCACAAGGACGGCCCATGGGCGTTCAAGCGGCCAACAACAACTCGGATCTTCAGCACTACTATTAGATATAGTCTCTACCCGCTCGACACGGCGGCCATCATTTTATCTTAACGTTGGACGGCATACACTTACCCTGGTTACATTACACCAGGCCCACATTTGGGTGAAGATAATCATGTATATATGTGTATAGCTCCTAGTCCTGGTCTTGTTTTGAGACCTCATTGGGTGCGTGGCGTACCGGAGGGAAAGCACAACAAGTATGATACCTCGTGGAAGAACTGGAAAAAAAGAATGTCTCAGTGGAAATGGACAAGAGTGTTATGTATAAGTAAGTATACACTTGCTGGTTAAGCAAAATCTACATGAGTTGGGGTTCCAGGGTCAGGCCATCTCCGCTATGAGCAGATTCGCCAATATAAAAAAGAATACGAAGACTTTTAACCTCGTTGTTTCGTGTGAATAGAGTGTCTGCAGGAAACCCACAGTTAGCTCATGTCCACAAGGGTTCACTCACGTTGATCATCCTTAAATGGAGCGAAACGATGACAACCAAACAAACGCCTAAAGAACTGACCCTCGTCTGATACTGACTGGACCATGCATACTTCGTGGGCAAGTGTTCAGTCGTTCATCCAGGCAATAAACAATGTCCCCTGTCAAGGTTAGCCTGGAAATCGACATAAGAACTGTGTAACTCAGGGAACGAAGATTAGCAGTCTCCGATGATTACTTGCCAACAACAAAATACAGAACTCAGTCTTAATAACCTACGTAATCCAAGGACGTGAATCTTGAGAGCCGTTCAGTCAGCTTGGTGGCCAACAGCATTATCTCTCACTTGCCAGAGCGTGAAAGGTAATCTATGCGCCACCCTGGCATGCAAATACTGTTTGATTGTAGTAGGGTCTTATGCAGTCTACATAAAGAGAACAACAATACTAATCTAGCACCCAGGCCAGTCTCAGCGGGCTTGCAGGCAACGCAGAGCAAACCCAAAGCCATTTTGGTTAGAGCACTTGACCAGGTCTTGAAAGATGAATAGTTAAGGCCATACAATTATACTCGTGAAGAGAAGAAATACCGTAACCACATAGAAAGTAAGGTGTTTTTTTAAACACAACGACAACATGAGGCGTCATGCATTACGACAAAAATAATAATAATAACCTCAATAGCGAGTCAACAGATCACAAAGCTGCCACCTTGAACCTTGAGATCCAGCTGAACAAGAGACCTACCTTAATAAACTATTTCTGCAATAACACTGATGCCTAAACGGTAGAATATGTAATAGGTCATGTATTGGCCCCAGAATTGGCCAGGACAGACCTCAGATGTGACTCTGAAGTTACCTCGATCGAGGCTCAATCAAGCATTTCCCCCTTGAGGTTCAGATCCGGCCGTTGTGGGGCCGAGGCGGCTCCGAAAAGGGGAATATTCGGCCGAGTATCGCCGACTTCGGCGCCGACCAAGGGGAGACTGATATCGCAAACAGCGCCAAGAGTGAAGGCTTGCTGTGTATAATGACACATCAACCATGAGCTATTGTTCTTGTCCAGCTTTACTCCCCGATTGTACTGTACGACTGGGTCTTCATATATGCCTTATCGAATTCTGATCTGGTTAAAATAGAGTCAGATTCAGATTTTGCAGTGTCGCCAGTTGACTCGTGTAGATCTTTTCCCCCCGACCTGAGACGCTTATCTCCTCCGCTGGGTCCATTAGAACGGGGCCGATCCGTGATCCGTTCCGGCCAGTTAAGTGTTTGCAGGCTTGCCCACAGCATCCTTAACAGATGTGATCAAACAAGCCCACCAAAAGGGTCCACCCGGCGCTGACAAGAGCTTGTTGATCTCCACTTGAAAGAGGCTAAACTGCTGATGAAAGCTCCTTCGGCACCCACATCGGTTATAGGACATACCTAAGGCGCAATTTACCACTTACCCATGTAGTGTACTGTTTGTAGCTCTGATTCCCTTGTGTGCCGTTTTCCGGTCATCGTCAATGTTATCTCCTCCTTATCTCTGAAAATTCAGACATTTCACTATTGCCCCCTCCCCCTTGTCTATTGTGAACTGCATTGTCCTATAAACCAAGGGCAGCCGACCTGAGTCGGCACATGACGACAGTTCCTTGTGAAGGTCGCCATTGCATTCCATCTGGGTGGTCAACTCACAACAGCCAGCTTTGGGAGCAACACACAGACAGTCATGAAGGAAGACCTTGAAGAGGCATCGCCAGCCAACGGCGCCGAGTCGTCTTCCTCAGCGTCTTCAACAGGGTCGTCGCCAATTCTAGAGCCGATCAGGACCATTGAAACACGCCGCAGCCGCACCCACGACTCTGACGTCTTTGAGGCGCTGGAGCACGCCCTCACTCCAGATGTCGAGACAGAGGCAGAGCGCGAGGCTCGCGAACCCATTACTTATACCAGAACTGGCACCAGTGTGATCAGCGCCGTCTCTCGCCCCCCAGACTTTGAGGTTTTCTTTGAGGATGGTGACCCAGATAATCCCCGGAACTGGTCTAAGGGTTATCGTGCATGGATTATCGTCTGTGTCTCGTATTCCACCTGGGTCGTCGTCTTGTATAGCACATGCTACACTGCATCGATACCTGGCCTGGCTGAGGAGTTTGGAGCGTCAACGACTGTAACAACGCTTGGTTTGACAACATATTTGCTTGGTCTTGCTGCGGGAAGTCTGATTGTGGCCCCTCTGAGTGAGCTGTACGGTCGACAGAAAGTGTACATCGTCTGCCTGAGTGTCTGGGCTTTGTTGATATTGCCATGTGCTCTGGCGACTTCATTAACAGAGATCATTGTTGTGCGCTTCTTTGGGTAAGTGGTGTCTCCCAACCTCGTCACAGTCACAGCTGTGCTAACACAGCTGCAGTGCTGTCTTTGGTGCCGCCATGATCTCAAATAGTCCTGGAACTATCGTCGATATCTCGGATCCAGATTATCTGGCTGCAGCCATGTCCATGTGGTCCATCGCGCCTCTGAATGGACCATCTACTGGCCCCATCATTGGTGGCTTTGTGTACCAGTATCTGGGATGGCGATGGGATAACTGGATTCCTCTAATGCTTGGTGGAGTTGGAATTCTTATGATGATAACAGTGAAGGAGACATACCATCCCGCGATCCTGAAACAAAAAGCTGCGCGACTGCGTAAGGAGAACGATGACCCGCGGTATTGGTGTCAGTATGACCAGAGGGTTTCTACCCGTCATTTGGTAAAGATCAACATGAGTAGGCCATTTACTCTGTTGGCATCTGAACCTATTCTGTGGTTTATGGATATCTGGTGAGTTGTAGTCGCATTTCTGCTCGCCTACCTGTTGACTCTGTGCTGACGGCATCACAGGATATCGCTAATTTATGCCATCCTCTATCTCTGTTTCGTGGCATACCCTATCGTGTTTTCCCAGCACCGTGGATGGGATGCAGGGATGTCAGGACTGGCCTTTGTGGGCATCGGCGTCGGAACCATGCTTGCCATCTTCGCAGAGCCTCTCTTCCGGCGACTGATCAACTCCCAGCCTCGAGATCCGGTAACTGGCAGACCTCAGCCTGAAGCGACGGCTCTGGTCATGGCTATTGGCGCCATCCTGACCCCGATTGGCCAGCTTGTGTTTTCGTGGACATGCCTGCCAGCGACCATTCATTGGGCTCTTCCGATCGCTTTCGGTATCCCTTTCGGCGCAGGTAACACCATCAGCTTCATCTATGGCTCGAACTATCTGGCTGGCGCGTACTCCATATACGCTGCCAGTGCCCTCGCCGGGAACGCTGTTATTCGCAGTATTGCCGGAGGCGTTCTGCCCCTGGCTGGTCCAAAGATGTACGCCGCCATGACTCCCCAATGGGCCGGAACACTACTTGGCCTCCTTGAGGTAGCTATGATTCCGATTCCATTCGTGTTCTGGCGATACGGAGCCAAGATCAGAGCAAAGAGTCCAGCCATCAGGGCTTTGAAAGAAGAGCAGGATCGACTTGATGCGAAGAGAGCCAAGTATCAGAAGAAGCTTGAAAAGAAGCAACAGCGAGAAGCGGAAAATGCAAAGACAGAGGAAGTAGGGGTGTTAGAGAAGGCAGCAGGCGATTGAGGATAACAAAAGAAAGCACACGTGATTGTTTACAGTATAACATTTTAAAATGGAAGTTGGGAATATGTATATATATGCATACCAATGTGTCAATTGTTACCTTGTTGCTGCGTGAAGAATAAGGTTTGGATGGGTGATCACTTGTTTCACGTTAAAACCACAACACAGAGGTTACCTCATGTTATTTGCGACCAAGATACCTATAAGAACGTGCTACTGAATTGTGCTAACATGACTATGATTGGGTTTGCCAGCAAACCCAATTATATACCAACTACCACTTATATACTTTCAGTATATGGGTCAAAAAATATATCGATTACTCAATCCCATCTGGAACATAGGAACAGCCCGATGCGGGGGTCGAACCCGCAACCTTGAGATAGTGTACTCATTTAAGAGTCTCACGCTCTACCGATTGAGCTAACCGGGCCTCGTATCGAGGCTTGACATTGAATAACTAGAAGCAGAAGTGTGTATATGAACTCTAATTCTTTCGTCACACGAACAATAAGGGAACAAATATTAATAGATACCTCAAAAAAGCCCCCAAGACATGTATTATTAAATACCAAAAGTTCTTGCAAAATCTTGCTGTAGGAAATTTTAATTTTTATAAACAAAAAGATTCATTTTTGTGATTTTGTACTGTCAGACTATGGCACGCCGACCAAGTCTCCCATAATCCGAAAGACTTTTGAGACTCCCTGGTTGACCGCCTTCATAAGAAGAACCACAAAGTCGACCTATCCACGCCGTGCAGGTGTCCAACAAAGTACAGCCCAATATCACAGAGTCCGCTATGGCTCACCAACACCCAATCTGACAGATTCCAACTCATTACTACATGTCACCTCTGGTGAAGAACCACCCGAAAGTATTGTCCCCTATCAAACCCCCAACTCGTCCTTTAGTTCCCCTTCTCCAATCCGTCGAGCTCCTTAAGCACAGACGACTTGGTGTTGATCTTCTTAAGTTGGGTATCCTCGAGCTTCTCGCCACCAGCCAGACGCATCTCAAGGTCCTCGATGGCGCGAACCTTCTTCTGGAGACTGCGGATCTTCTTGGCGTTAGGGTTCTGGGCGGCATCAGGAGCAGCACCTCCGGCACCCTGGCTTTGATGAGCATTGTGCCCATGGCCATTACGGTGAGTGTTGCTGCGGCTTCGGGCCTGGTTGTTACGCGATTGGCTCCGGTTGCGGTGATTGCGTCGCTCGGGGCTGCGACCCTCGTGCCCGGAGCCGTGGCCTCGGTCATGAGGAGGAGGCGCCAGGCTGGCTCCGCCGTTAGGCTCGCCTTGAGGCCGGCCATCACCCTGAGCATTCTTCTTATTTCTCTTCTTCTTGTTCTTAGATTTGGACGAGTTTTCATCGCCCAAGGGTTCAGCTCCGGGAACGGTCCTAACCGCGGGAGCTTGCTCAGCCAAGTCAGCACCGGGCACAGCACGGCGAGGGCGACCGAAACCGTTGGGGCCGACGTTGGGCAGTCCATTGCTCACAACGTGGGCGGCACCGCCCTCATCCTCACGTTTGAAGTGCAGGGGAGTGGCCAGGCCACGGGCGCCGGGAGGGCGGTAAGCACCAGCGGGCTTGCTGGGAGTCTTGACCGAACCCAGGTAGGCCGTAGCAGAGGCATGAGGCGTAGGAACGGGGGTCAAAGGGTCACCAGGAGCAATGCTCTCGGGACCCTGAGGTCGCCAGACAACATTGTATAACTCGACCATATCCTCGTTATACATGAGATTGCCGCTAACATGCCACAACTTGACGCCGTTATCGACACGGAGTCGGGGAGAGGTTGTGGCAGTCATGATGTAGCGGCTATCGGGACTCCATTCGCAGACGCTGGGGTTACCGCTCTCGAAAGTGGTAATCTTGCGGAAATCCTTCTCGAGATCGTAAACATCGATCTGACCAGCAAGGTTGCCGAAGCCCGCTACCAAAACAAAGCGACCGTTTGGCGAGAAAGTGATAGTGTTGCGAGGGGCAATCGGGAAGGAGTGCGTCGCAACGGCCCGGTGGTTGAAGATGGTGGCCTTGGGAGGCATAGTACCATATACAACACCGAACTCTCTCGAGTTGTGGGACCAAGAAACATCATGAATGGGGCCCTCCTTATCCAGAGATACACGGGCATCAAAAGCACCGGTGGTGCTGAGCAGATACAGCGTGGTTTCACCATAGTAACTCTTGCCTGAGCGATCAACATCGGTTTGGGCCAGCACCAGAAGGCTGGAGCCAAGCTTGTTCCACTTCAGTTGAACCTTGTCTCCCTTGAAGAAGGTCTTTTGGGAGATTGGATTAGTGAAAAGAGGGACGTTGAAGACCTTGACGGCAGCGGGTTGGCCCTGGAAGTTGTCAGCATACATCTCTTGAAAACAGCTTTGGTTAGTTGCTGACCTTGCGCTCAGGAACAAAGACGGCAACGGCGTGGTTTTGGCTACCAGGAGCAAGGGCAAAGTTGGTAACACCCTCGACTCGGAGCTTGTTCCAGACCTTGACGAGATCGTGACTCTCGTAAAACTGGACTTCATTTGTAACGAGACGAGCGCAGTACTTCTCATCGGCTGTGTACTGAAGGTTCCAGCCTTGCTGCTGCTTCTGAACAAAGCGGCCAAGGGGCTGCTTGTCCTGACCAGAGACACCCTCCTCTACAACACGCCAAACCTTGAGGTTCTTGGTGGCATCTCCGTTCTCATCCTTGGCAGGTCGTTCCCAGGTGATGACGAAAGTACCGCGGGGAGAGAAACCGAGTTCGTAGACGTTGGAGATGGGAAGGGACAGGACCTGCTGGGCAGTTGAGGGATCAATGATAGTGACAGCCTCGGGAGAGGCCCAAGCGAAGTAGCGACCACATGGCGAGTAGGTACAGCACCGGAGGTTGCCTTCAGGCTTCTTGAACCCAGCGAGAGGCTGATAGACGGGCGCGGCGTCGGTGATGCCGATGTCCCTCTGGGTTCGGTGGGCAAACTGCAGCGGAGACGCCATGGCTAGTGAAAGTCACAGTGTCTCGTGTCTTGCGCAAGTCTTTTTTGGGGCCGGTTGTCAAAAAGTTCTGTCGTGTCGTGTGCGGGCACTTATCGACGTCGATGTAGATCGCGATCGTGGGGCAGAAAGCCTAGGCTCAGATTCGGATTGGACGAATAAGCGGGAGAGCAAAATGCCAAAAGAAGCGTTGTACTTTTGACTGCGCAACCAAGAGCAGTACAAATAGTCGCTTGAGAAGAAAACAGGAGCGCTGGATCCGACTCGTAAAAGTTTGGATCGAGAGGCGTTGTTTGAAGTCGTCGTGGAGCAACAGACAAAAAGTGGCGGGGGAATATCGATCGATTGCGATTGAGCGAAGTCGAAAACGCGAAGTTGCAAGACAAGAACTGACTGATTCGATGACCGGAAGGAAGATAAAAAGAAGACGGCAAGTCACCCAGAGGGAGGGAGGAGGAGGAGGAATTGGCGCGGCAGTGCCGTGATGTTTTTGGTTGAAGGGAAACGAAACAAGAGGGAAGAGAAAGAAGTTGACGGCTTTGGCCACCAACATAGGTAAATATGGATTTTTTTCGTTAGGCCGGACCAGGTTTCCATTCTTTTTTTCCGTATCTTAGGTAGGTGGTGGTAGGCAACCCAAAGCCCAAGCCCAGTGGAGGCTCCCGCTGAGGTGGCCTCCATCCCTTTTTTTTCTTACTGGGTACAACCTAGCCACACACCGCATAATCACCGCCTACCGTTCGCCCTTGACTCAGCCTACCTCATTCACTGTCTCACTTAAGCCCAGAAACCTACCTCTTATTTTTACAGCGCATGCGGCTCTGGATTTCTCTTTGATCAGAAATCATAGTCAATTGTGCTAAGATCGTCGAGTGCTCCGTGAACTTTCCCCTATCTGTTAGGCTCTTTCAACGGAAACACCGAATGCATCCTTTTCAATCCCGAGTGCTAAGCCACTACCTTGGAGCCTCAAGAGATGCACATGCTTCTGATATACAGAATTGTTTTGAACATTTTTGTTCAATCCGCCAGCTTAAAATTCCATCGAACATGCTATCACTGGCTATAGTCACGTCACCAACCATATAACCC